>QLOY01005974.1:0-26753 GCA_003313965.1 Megacollybia marginata
CTTGTCACCTCCTTCGTAACCATAGCCATCATTTGTATTTTGTCCGCTGATACACTGGTTTTGCTATAAACTGGCAATGTTACCACCATAAGTTTGACTAGAGAGTCGAGATGTGTCCATTAACTCGTCTATAGTCTGGCGTTACTTCTAGACTTGGTGACTGAGTACACGTCTAAACTTGGAAACTTGTTTGCAGTCGTCTTTGCTCAAGACTAGACTGTATACTGAGTTCGGTTATACTTAAACATGGCTAGTATAGTGAATTGGTGTCATTGATGATCCTAGACAAGTTGAACTCTCAGGAATTCATGTCTAGTGCTAAGAACTGTACTACAGCTATGGTTTGCAATGATCACGTGATCGAGTCTAGGGGAAGGAGGAAAGAAAGTCGAAAGGCGTCCTCTAGACTACCAGAAACACCTGATCCAGCATCACATTTGTCAGCGTTGGTGTACTGCATGGTCCACTGAGTCATCTAGAGTTGGGAGAGTGCTTAGAAAACAGGACTAGGAAAGTCACGGTATCGGATAGGCCGATCGCAAGGCACCTGAGGCTTAGTAAAAGCGTTTCAAAGCAGTGTCTGGAATGTAGATCCATGTGGTCGCAGTACTAGAACTGCTATGCCCAGGTACAGCCATACTTCAAAAATAGGGGTAGGTGGCGCAGCATATGGCAACCATCCTTGAGGATCCCTTTCTAGTTTTCATTTCTGATTCATCTATTATTTATCGGACTGTATACACGCATGGCCAGGTACATACAATCTCGATTCATCTATATTTATATCTCTAGAACTGTATATAAGGATGTCTAGGACTCGTAGTACCACTAGATAACCGCCCCTTGCCTACTATTTGTATTTGGCTTGGTGTTAAACGATTGGGTTTTGTTTGGTTCATCTCTAGTGTGAGATTGACGCGTTTGTGATTTGCGATTTGGCTTTTGAGTTGTGATTTTTGAGTTTTGAGTTTGGATTTTGAGTTAAAGTTGGTTTTGCATCCGTTGGTGCATTGTTTTGTGTCGGATATCATAGTCTGCTGTTTCTAGGAGTTAGACAACTACTCTAGAAGTTCGAAAACTCTTACTAGTCTGAAATAGACAAAGTTCCGAAGCATTTCCCTGCTTGAGACACTTCTCTAGAATAATAAAGAGCTTAAAACTCACAACCCCCGGGACATTAAAAGACAACTAGTGCGTGTTGTTTGTGGTGTGTTTTGTGGTTTGTAGGCTTCGCTTCAATGCCTTAGATCGCAGATCTCTCCCTAGACTTCGCGTCGACAGTTCTGCTCGTGTGCACCGTCACCCCGAGCATCCCTATCACTGCTTGCCTGCTCACCACTGCAAAACCTCCAAGACCGCTTTAGCATCCTCAGTTCGGCATTGCCTCTGTGGTTACTATGCTATTAACGCACATCCTTCCTCTCGTACTCACATTTGGAGCATGCACGTGTCCGGACCTGTCTCTATCGTCCAAATGTCTGAATTCTGATGCATATGTGGCCTGACTACGGCTACACCCAAGAAATGTGGCAAATGTAACTCCAAGCGCTACTGTGTAAGTACCCGACTATCTTTCTGGCTTAATGGCAATGCTGACATGGGTTCAGTCCTGACAATGCCAACGAGATGACTGGCCCACACATCAGCAGGGATGCCAGACTGATACTCTCCAAATTCCAGGGGAGAAGCGCATGGTCCACTTTTCCTGGAAGTATCTGAAGACACTGCTTCTTCTCGCAGTGTCTTCTGTGCCCTCTGTCGAGGCCACAGCCTCAACCAACATCTTCTATATTCATCTATCTTGTAGCAATGTCGTTGGGGGACAATCTGCTGAATCTGTGTAGTACGTCCCTTCTTCCATGCATCCCCAAACTACTCTAATTACTCCTCCACAGTTTTGAGGAATGCGCATGGCTCAGTCCTGCGACTCTCTTCAGCACCACGATCCTCAGTGATCCCGATGCGACTCCCATCCTTCTGCCCTCTGAAGTCACCGATCAATGGCGCGAACACATCAACCATCACCAAAAGATGCAGCACCTGCAGGATCCTGCTGTCACCATCGCGTATCACTGGGACAAACTCACCATGTCCACCTATCCCGTCGCTCATCCAGGTGCGACTTGGGTTGATGTAGAAGCTGAGGCTCCCAGCTTGCGACCACTCTGTGAAGCAGCTGAGCTGGCACTCAGAGTTAGCCTAGGCAACAGGCAAAAGCACAGACAGAGGGAACGTCTGGAGTGACACCAAGACTAAGCCCCAACCAAGTAATGATCCTGTACATACAACTGGAGATTTGTCTCCCGGATCCTCTGTTTAATCTAAGCGCCATCTTTTACCACCATCATGTCTGAAATTGTCTTTGGCTGCTCTGCAGAGACTTGCTCCGACAACAGCTCTCATTCCAGCAAGCGGGAGTACCCACTCCCATATTTATCGCCTCTTTGTGGCCGTCCTGGCTGCTGTCGTGCAGATTGTCGAGCAGGACCTAGTGTCGAAGCATATGTGTATCCCCCTTCAACCGTGAGCACCTTTCTATTTCTGCCCCTTCATCCGAGTTCATCGCGTTTACAGGAACGCACTGTGATTCCCTTTCGGTGGAGATTTCCCCTTATCAGACAAGGGAGAAATTGGTAAGTCGTTTGGTGTCCCATCCTAGCACATGACCTTCGCATAGAACAAATAGACACCCACAATCTTCATTACAATGTTTACCTCCGCAATGGTAACTGGGATCCTCTCCCGATCTATGACATTGGTATCTGCTATCCTCAAGATCATACCGTGCAGTTTCTCATAGTGCGTGCACCCGGTCTTTGTGATGATTGGTGTGCAGGACTACCACAGCTCATGCAGAGGTTGAGGGAGGTTTGCATGAACACAGAGTAATCACATAGTATGATAGGCAACTGAAACAAAATTCATATTTGATATACTACCATTTTTTCACTGACTCAAACCAATGTAGATGGTCCAGGCATACTGGATTCCATTTTAAGCTCGGCAATGCGATCAGCCTTGCGCTTTTGAGCACTGATGATCAGTTGGTCACAAAGACGGATGACCAGGTCGGTTGACTTCCCCTTTGCCTCAAAAAAGTCATCCACTCGAAACCCAAACCATTTCTCCAAGATTTGAGCAAGAAAGTAATGCTGTCGGGGATCCAAATACATATTCTTCCAGCTTTCCTCCAAACCTTCCTCTTCAGCATCAAACATTTTCCACAGGACTGCTTCGAGCACCGCCAGATCCTCATAACACCCGCAATGAAGGAATCCCTCTGGGCAGGGTATGAAATCCTTGTCCTCCTTGCGGTTGACAACACGTTTACCTTGACCGGTGATTATGCAGTCACCATATCGCGAATCAATGTTGTCAGTCTTTCAGATAGTGGCATGATAGAAACATTGGATGTTATGAGTTGCCAAGGCAGTCATGGAAGCCAGCACCAAGTCTTTGCTTCACAGCATAACATTACGGCCCAGTGGTGGGACCGACCGTAACCATTTGACTGCCTGCGTACCAAGAGCTTTGCGGGTGTGTGACTCCTGGTTGGCAAAGGTTAGAATCTCCTTCATAAAGCTCTCTAAACGAACATTTGGAAATAAGCCAGTCTTCCGTTCACTGGTATGAAATCATACCTCTTTTACTTTTGTCAAGCTTCATGAAATCCACAGTCAAGTCGCGGCGAGTTGTTGGTGCTGGCAACTTCAATCATTTCTCTGTCTTTCCCTTGTTTCCCTCATCCCTCTTTCACTTCTTGTCCTGTCCGTGAATCTCCATCTCGTTGTCAGAAACGCTATCGCTATCTTCGTCAGTGTCACCAGGAGTACCTTTGTGGCTCAGGCCATCTTTGTCGCTGGATGTCGGGGATGCTGGAACCAGTGTTTTCCTCCCAAAGCTCTTCAGTTTGTGTTTCTGAGTTGGCTGCGACAATGCAGATCCCACCATGCTGTTTCATAGGCCATCAGGAATTTCATCCCGCCTGAGTTCGTCAAGAAGGGTCATAGCAGGTTCGACTTCATCCTCAGCTGTACAATGTCAGTATAGCTTCCCTCTATTTGGTTTGGATGAGCTCACTAGGAAGTGTTTCAGGTGTGTTATCAGCCATTGTCACACCTCTTGTCGACACTTCTCCCCAATGAGTGGGAGGCGTGCCTTTTTTGGCGCTCATCCCTGGAACAGTGTCCCCTTTGTTGGTGCTTGGCATCGCGACCGTGTCTTTTATTCGAGATCAGTATTGTGATGGTGGTAAGTGATGACGCATACCCTTTTTCCTCTTCGAGTTGTCAGTGCTGGGCATTGCGGCTGTGTCTTTTATTTGAGATCAGTATCCCGACGGAGGTAGGTGATGAAGCATACCCTTATTCTTCCTCGAGTTGTCTCCTTGGTCGGCGTTCCCAATTGCGACTGTATCTTTCATTTGAGGGTCAGTACTGCAACCGTGGTGAGTGATATCACATACCGTGTTCCTTCACCGTTTTGTCTCCTTCATCAGCGGTTGAAATTGTGACTGTGTCTTTCATTTGCTGGTCAGTATCGCAACAGAGGTAATATGTGTACCTTTTTTCTTTGCTGCATTGTCTCCTTCGTCACCACTTGGCATTGCCCCAGTGTCTTTTATTTGCTGTTAGTATCGCAACAGAGGTGAGGGATAACTCATACCATTTTTATTCATTGTGTTTTCTCCTTCATCAGCAACTGGCATCGGCACTGTTTTATCTGGTTCTCAGCATCGCAACGGTGGTGACTGAATATGCACACCTTTCTTCTTCTCCGTGGCCCTTGCTTCCAGCTTGCTTAGTTCGAGCTTCTATTTAGCAATGGTCTCAGAATGAGCAGCCTTGGTGTGGGTCACTCTGGATTGCAGCAGCTTTCTCTCTGTTTCAGCAATGGCTTCTTTGAGGTCAGTGATTTGGCGATCATCAGAGGTATTTGTAGTGACAGAATGCCCTGACCGTCTAGACATGGTGGTGGCAAAGAAACCTGGAGCTTGGTCGGTGGTCTTCCTTAACCTGTCACACTACTTATTAATTTTCTTTTTGCCAAGCTTAGCGTTTCATGTGATGGATCTCTGAGATACTTACCTGCAACATGTATTCAGAAGGAGACATCATCCGCGGGCCATTGCAGCCATTCCAAGCTCTTCTATCTCGCCTACGGAACCTAACAATCCGAATTAAATGATTGCAATGGGGCGTACATGCGTTTCACACTTTTTCCTGTTCACACCGTTTGCCGGAGGTGCATGCCATGTGCTTCACACTTTTTCCATTCACACTTTTCCCCCATCTGTGCATTATATTCCACAGGCCCCACTACTGAGGGCCATTCACTGACGATCTAGGCATACAGCAATTCCTGCAGGTATGGTGGTAGCTCTGTAGATCCCCATTTCCCCCCCACTACGAACTAGATTCACCCATAGTCTTTCCAACACCTGCTTTTGGTGTGCTGCTAATGGTGGTGTCAAGAAACGATGAAAGCCTCGACAAGTGGGGCTGTGGTCATTGTCTCGGTTGGTACACTACTTGATACGTTACTCTGAGGATCGAAAAGTGAAGGAGAACTCACCACAGACAGGTATCTCCCGATGTTATCAAAGCTTCTGCTCTTACCCAGGCTGAGGACTACCATGAAGCAATGTTTTGCTTCGTTTTTGAGACATCTTGGTTTGCATCCTGCATATCTTTTTGCAGTCCTGGTCAAAGCAACCTCCCACTCCTGAGCTGACATTGTGGTCGACAGAAGCGCTGTTAAGCAATGCTGTCAAAGCTCATTCAAATGTGTTAGTACCGGTGGTCCGAATAAGCACCCGGGATTGATTCTTTTGCTTTGTAGACTCACTAAGGCCAATTTATGGTAAGTCAGACTTCACTATTTCAACATGTCTTTGTTATGTGTTATGTCGGGATGGCTCACGAACACTGGTCTACACTGTGAAAGGGAGCAGCTGGTTCTGTGGGAACAACTGTCATCTGAACACTTTCTCCCCAAAGTTCCAGACCTTAGCATTTGGACTTAATTCTCTTAATTACTCTACGATACTCTTCTATTTCGACTTACCAGATGGTAGCTTTTTCCTCACCCAAGGTTTTTCCCTCAAAGGGGTTTTCCTGGGTAGGTTTTGATACACCCGATCTAGGCCTTTACATACTGTAGAGCTACTTAATTCGGTCTACCAGGGTAATTATTTTTGAAACTTGAAAACCTCATGGCCATGTTGTCCCAAGAGGCACTGTCAGTCACCAAAATTATGTTCCGATTGCACTACGTGGTATCGTCGAATCTACCAGGGTAAATTGTTTTTGAAACATGAAAACACCATGGCTGTGTTGTCCCAAGAGGCGCTGTCAGTTGCCAAAAGTATGTTCCGATTGCACTACATGGTATCGTCATATCTACTGCCCTAGATAGTCAGCTCTAGATCACTATGTTGTTGAAATTCAAGCCGGCCACCTGTAAGCTCTGCCTCCAGTTCTTTGTCCTCAAGCAAGACCAACATGATGTCGGTAATACAACGTTTAACGAGATGTATACGCTTGCTCATTTGATCCAGCTGACGATATTCCTTAGCATAACCAAATGTGTTTAGGACAACATGGCTATGGTGGTGCAAAGACTTGGCAAGGTCTGAGAGACCATCGAGAGGTCGTTGGAATAAAGAACGATCAGCTGGCTTTAATTCGATGAACTGGAGGCAGCGTTGTTTGAGGAACTGGGTGGAGGACATAGTAAAAATCTTCTGGAATTGATAACGAAGGGCAAGGGCCTTCGTCATATGGTAGGCACCAACTGAATCTTTGTTGTGAGGTTTTTGCATCTGTCTAGTACCAGTTGGACAAATTCAGTGAGCAGAGAGATAGTACGTACCTTTTCGATACCCTCCTTTCCTTTAAAACACGGTCTGCCTTGCGCTGGGCCAGTATTTGATCTTTGTGTCTGTTGCACGAGAATTAACAAGTCATGGGTTGAACAAAAGAGACATACCACTCATAATACTTCCTACACTTAGCCTTATTTGCAGCCCTTATGTCCTCCTTGTTGTAATACAGCCTTTGACACGGCATCTACTCTAACATGCTCAATGAGGCTGATGTCGCACAAAGAGAAAGCACATGCACAGCCACTATGCTTCAGTTCCCATCACCCAGACTCGGTAAGCGCTGGTCGGTGCTTATGCATCAGAACGATCCTTATGGCTCCCATTGCTTATTCACTGACCCGTTTGCTTAGATACTCCAGACTTCTGATGCGGTATAGTCAATCTCTCATCTCTGCCGAAATCAGTGCGTGATCTTGCAAAATGAAAAAGTGTGAAAGAGGTCTTTGCAAAAGACACTGCTTTCATGTTTTTGTAAGGGTAGACAGTGTTGTGCTAGAGGCTATTGATCACACAATGTTCGGGGCTCAAAGATGCATTCAGATAAAGGGACATTTCACCTGATTTCCAGACCCTAGCAAAATGGCTGTCAAGCTACAGATTGCATTGAAGACACGCTCTCCAACAACGATGAAGCCAGTGACTGCCATGCACTTGGAGAAACAGCTTGTTACCTTAGTTAGTGAGGCTGTATACTTCAATAGCATGTATTGGATATAGTTTATTGGAATTCACTGACTGATTCTATTGTACTAAGCTCTTAAATCGAAAGTTGGCCACACCCAAGCAAGTGCTATATGAGCACCTATTCCCAGGCCGTCACTCCGAGCCAATCGGCACCATGGCATCAAACGGTAAACCGTGGCTGAGCCACCAAGCCAACACCATTCATAGAAGTATTCAACAGAGGTAGCGTCGATTGCCAAAATGTATATCAGCTAGAACACGAACTAAAAAACAGGCATTGTGATTTACTGATTTGTCTCCAACAGCTTAGCCTCCAGCTTGCGAATGCGGGCGTCCTTCGCTTGGATATCAGCCTCCTTCTCCTGCAGCTGGGTTGCCATGTCGGCATTTGAGTGTTTGAGAGCACGTTTGAGACCGGCAAATGTTACACACATCTGCTTGT
The DNA here is from genome assembly GCA_003313965.1 of Megacollybia marginata. NCBI lineage: Eukaryota > Fungi > Basidiomycota > Agaricomycetes > Agaricales > Porotheleaceae > Megacollybia > Megacollybia marginata. Next base: position 8,013 of record QLOY01005974.1, read on the forward strand.
GCATGTCTGTCACTGCTTGGCCACCATCCTTATGCAAGCATGGAGAATAAAAGGATGTAACTGGCTTGGTAGCACCGGGATGGTTGAGTATAAGATATAGCCAGCACCCGGTCTCATGAGATATGTGTTCTACCTACATTGAATTCAAAAGTTGACTGGGGACATAAGCAATCATCTACTTACACGGCGGATGAGGTCAGGCATAAGCCTTTGATAACGGCGTTGGGAGCAGCTATAATTGTCGGCCGCCTGAGGGAGAGCCTTTGCACGAGGGAGATCTGGTGAACATAGGCAAAGCAAAGAATTAAAAAGAATAGACTAACCAGTCCATGCGCTACCACCTGCGAAGGCATTCTGCACCATACCAAAGTGAGGCTGCGCCACCATGGTTTTGCCTTCATCAGAGCTATGTTCACCCAAAGAAAGATTGTCGGAAGGGGGTTTAGCCTTTGGAGCTGTTTTGCTTGTCGTCTGGCGAGCCTTGATGGCAGCTTGCTTGGCTTGAACAATCTGCTTTCTGCGGTTCTTATGCGGTTGAAGTGAAGTAGGTTTTGTGATGTGTGTGGCAACTGAGGGTTTCGACGGAGAGGAGTGAGAAACTGATGACGGTTTGCAAGGGGACGACACTGTTCCGACAGTGTCAGGAGATGATATCAATTCAGCTAGCAGCCTGGGATCGATCTAAGGACGTGGGCGGTGAGCGAGGTGTAGCGGGAGAGAAAGGGTACTTACAGCCGGTAGACCGTAGGGATAATAAAGAGATTGTCCTGGAGAGGTGAAAGGTAAACTGGAGAAACTATGATTGTGAGGTGTCTGTTGGGGCACAGGATTCATGAATGGAAGGAGAGAGAGGATATACCTGTAACAGTGACAGTGACAGCAAAAAATTTGTGGTCATACATACCAAACTTGTCCGAAATTCTCCAAATGGATTTTGACTTTGGAATTCCTGATATCTCTTTTCAGGTGGACCTAGATGAAGCCAAGATACCTGACATCAGTTTTGGGTCAACCAATGTCATTTTAAGGACACCTCCGAAGAGGAAACAGGTACAACGAAGTCATCGACGACAGAAATGGCAACATAAGGAGCCCTCACCCCAGCTGGAACGGCTGACTTCTACAGCATTCATAGCGCTGGAGGCTAATGTTTTAGACCACAAGGAACCCTCCAAATATGATTGCGACCCAAGGAATGGCGGTGAGGCTCAGGTTCTCAACGATTGGGAAGAGCGACAGATCTCGGTTGGTGATGAGTGAGAAGACAAGGTGGAAGCAGTGGAGAATTTGGACGAAGATGGTGTCTACGAGGCCTATCAGAGTGTGGTGTTGTCCGGCGTGGCCGACTTTTATCAGATTGGTCAAGAGGTTTGCGTCGTAAGGGGTTGGAATATCAAGAAGGAAGAACCGATAGTACATGGGGTGTGCATCAACTACTATGGCTCATAACTTTTCCAGATGAACTGGTTTCATCTGTTGTATCGCATAGCTGGAGAAGAGACTTTGGTGACATGCAGGTGCTACCAATGTACTCGGATGAATTCCGACTATGTCTATAAACTCTTCTTCAATGAATACCAAAAAGAAATTTTTGGTTCTGACGACCAGTGGTCAGATGTTGGTAGGGGATGATTCAAATTGTTGGTGTGTTACTAAATGCCCCAAATTGCAGCCGGAAATGCAGTTTTAGTTACTCGTATGCCGGTGAACGAAGAAAGGACAATGACAATCTTCTTAGTTGGAACACCAATGGAGGAACCGAAGCGAGTTATTGTCGTTTATGAAGGTGATGACAATGGCAGTGGTGAGTGGAAGTGCAAATCAGGTTGTGGAAAGAGCCCGCCATGCATTCATGTCAAAAGTGCACAGGATGAACTCCAGTGTTGGATACAGAAAGATCCTGAGGCCAGACATGAATGGCCGGTGGGGGACAACGTGCCAGACGACTTGGATGAAATCAGAGGTAAGCTCGGATGCTTGCAAGACGAAGCTGAAAAGGTTGTTAGTGATTTCAGCTACAGCTGATGAGTCCATTTCTTACCTGCCAATCAGACCTCCTCGATGGTGCTCCTTACCATCCGACAAGGCAATCTACAATTACAAGGCACCGCTGTGCGATGTTCCTGATGTCATTCTGTTGGACGCCCTTGCTTCTTGCCACTGTCGTGGAACGATGTCGTGTGTGCTACCTGTTGTCAAATGGAAATGCACAGTGTATACACTGATGGAGGGAAAAGACACAATGGTGGAGTTGCAACAATGTCCCACTTGTCCACGATGGAGACATCACTTTATTGGCCTGGAGACACAGGACATCGGTTTGTTTAACTACAACAACTCGGCATTCTTCTCCCATGAGCTGCTTGATGACTTCACGAGCATGGCAGTTTCATCAGAGACACCATTTGTAGCATTCGTCAGTGTGATGAAAAGATGGTACCAATGGTCCAAAATCCCGTTTATAGGGGAAGACTTGTTTCATTCAGCTTGGTTTGCATATACTAAGCTGGTAGCCTTTGGGAATGACATGCATTGTGCAAGATGTGGGGATGCGCCAGAGCACCTGATATGGGATGGGGTCACAGTTGTGTTCCAAAAAAAACACCTGCTGCCCTCACTAGAGCCACCAACCATCATTCGACCTGACATTTGTGAGAAGAGAAGTAATGTTGTATACATGGGACAGCAGCAATGCTTCCCCGATAAGGGATTACATGCTGGGGTGAAGAGATGTCTAAAAGGTGTCAGCTCCACCGAGAGTGAGGTTGTGCAAGCGGAGTACTGGAAAACTGTGGATTTAGTGAGCAGCAAGCTGGGAGAGGTGAATGTACACCTACGTTCAAGATTTGACCGCCAACTGGGAAGGAAGCGACAAAACAAAGAGGAGCTGTCAAGGGTAAACCAGCACTTATGGCAGCAGGTGAGTGGGATATGGTGACAATCAAGACGAGCTAACAGAAGTTTTTGGCAGTTGAGCGCTCAGGAATCGGTTCTCCAGATGGTTAACCGACCTGCTCTGGAGGCATTGGGAGAATTTGTAAGAAACCCTACTCCTTTCAACGCCTCTCGGTGCCTTGGAATCCCGGTGCTCCTTGCTGTATTGAATGAAGAACAGCTTGAAAAAGGGGATTATAGCAAGGAATTGTTAAAGGTAGCATCTTGGTTACATGCTCGTGTGACGACTGTCCTACAAGGCTTGAAGAAGTACTCAGAAGTGCCAAGGCACAAGCCAAGTGAAAGGGAGGAGACACGTTGGGATATCGTAAGTGAATTGTGAAGCACATCCAACAGAGGCTGATCATAGTGGAAGAGTGGATGCTATTATACTATGCCACAGATTAGGGGACAGGCCACTGTATCCGAGACTGACACATGATCAGAGAAAGGGTATGGAGAACAACCGCGGGGCCAAATGCTCTAAGTTTTATTCGAAGTATGGGGAGAAGAAACTGACCGGTGGACCGATGGTGGTATGGTGCACCCACAGCATCAGCTATGGGTTCCACTGCATCACCAAGGGTGAGGGACATGATGATGTGTTCTCCGCATTGATCACTTGGTGGCCCAAGGCACCGAAGACTGTGGTATACGATTTCGCTTGCGCATTGGGACTGTACTGCATGGTGCGTGAACCAGAGTTTTTTGCGGACACGTTCGTCATAGATGCGTTCCATGCCAAAGGCCACACAAGGTGTTCGGATGCGGCGTTTGTGAAAACTTATGCAAGAGTGGATCCGCATTTGGATGGTGTTAACAGCAGTGCTGCTGAGTGCGGTAACGGTGACATGGGGAGAATCAGGAAGTCGGTAAGTTATATGGGGCAGGAACAAGCAATTCAATTCACAAGGGTCTTCTTGAGTGTATAGAATCGGCTAAAGACAAGGAGAATGATTGGATGGGATTGATTCGACATTATAATGTGGCTACAGACACATTGTTAATGTGAAGACAGTGGAGACCAACAACTCACAAAGTGCGATAGGGTGGGTGTTTACTATTCAAGTATGGCACAGAAGCGAGCCATTTGTTTTACAAGAGTATTGTTGAGCGTTTGGAACCAGCTGAAGACCAGGAAGATGATGGGATTGGAATGAAGCAGGTTTTTTGTACAGCTGAGAAACATTGTGAGTACACAGTTAATGAACAACGATTGCTTACAAATTGGGTATAGGGCTAGCCTGCAGTTCAGAAGGTGCAATTAAGAGGAACGTAGGGTACAGGCAAGAGTAATTAGGACGTATTAGTGGGGTAGGGCTTGAAACCGTATCCGTACAGATACGGTAATACGGGACCGTAAATACTGGACGGTACCCGTATCGTTTCAGGTTTTGAATGGCCGCCGTACGGCCGTATTTTGTACAGGTGGATACGGGTCTTTGATTGCCGACGACTGGGCCATTGAATTGGTTCCTAAAGGGTAATTACTCGATATATTAGCTAACTTAAATACAAATTTGCATCGCGTATTAGCGCGTACCTCATTTGTTGCACCGTTTTTACTGGATACTGTACGGTACGATACGGGATACTGGTGATTTGTAAGCCATCCCGTATGGCCAATTTTTCCATACTGGGTTGTCCCGTATACTGGACGGCCGTACCCAGTATACGGGACGGTTTCAAGCCCTATAGTGGGGTGGGTATCGTAGAATAAGGGAGCCCAACATTCATCACATGGTAGTGGGTCATTGTCACAGCCACACAGAGGGAACAGTTACTACTGTAAAGCTACGTAGAATTGGGTCATTATTTGGAGTGGTAACAGTAAGCATGATATTCTCTGGGAAGTGACCGATAACTGCAGACCTCCAATGCGGTGAGCCACCACTGACAGTTCCCATCGACAGCAAGGTGAATTCTCACCGTGAGTCGCATTAGGGGTGATGGAGGCTGTTGTACCTGCAAATGGGTGATTGATCACTATGAGTAGGTATTAGTTTCAAGGTACACACACACTCTGAAGAGTATACAGGGTAAAACTAACCATCCATGGTGTTTTTGGTGATGGAGTACGAAGCCTTGCAATGCGTATCAAGGTGGAGTATCACTGTGAAGACAGCTTGAGGTTACCGATAACTGCAGACCTTCAATACAGTGAGCCACCACTGACAGTTCCCATCGACAGCAAGGTGAATTCTCACTGTGAGTCGCATTAGGGGTGATGGAGGCCGTTGTACCTGCAAATGGGTGATTGATCACTACGAGTAGGTATTAGTTTCAAGGTACACACGCACTCTGAAGAGTATACAGGGTAAAGACTAACCGTCCATGGTGTTTTTAGTGATGGAGTACGGAGCCTTGCAACGCATATCAAGGTGGAGTATCACCATGAAGACAGCTGGAGGTTATCATTCATGATGCAGCTGCAAATGAGTGATCAACTACCATCTGAGAAATTAGACGTCAAGGTGAACACTATCTTAAATCCGATTTGTCTGGTAAGGATATCCCCTCAGATTGTATTCGGTTATGGAATACTCACTGTTCTGATCGACTTCGAGCTGAGGCTTCACCGTTAGCTGAGTGGGATGTAACAATTGACTGTGCATCTGTGAGGAGGTGAACAACGTCTGCCTGGGAAAGGTAAACACTCACTGTAGATAGAGTAATCGGGTAGAGGTAACCACGCGATTGCATCCGGGTGAAGGACCACCATCCATGGATACAGATGTCAAGGTTTTCACTCTGTTTAAAGACATTAACTGGTTAGGGAGAGCTGCTCATTTTGTGATGGGTGATGGACCACCGAGTGTTGCGACCTAGTTCAGGGTAAAGTGTTACTGCGAAGGCAGTCCCAGGTGACCAATGACTTCCCAACTTTCAAGGGGTGAGTGAGCACTGTCTGGGAATCTACACGTTGTGGTAAACACTCACTGTAGACATTAAGACAGGGTGGCGATAACCACCCATCCTTTGATTGGTGATAGAGTACTGAGCGTTGTGTGCCACTGCACGGGGAAGGGTTATCATGAAGTAGAAGGGTGGTGAGCTCTGAGCTTGGATTGTGAGACACGGGGAACAATCACTGGCCGTAGATGTTGATGCCTTGGTGACACTCACTGCTAACGACAATAGCTGGTCAAAGATTGTGCTTCATTCGGATTGTCGTGAGGAAGTACCAACTGGTCAAAGGTGAGGACTCACCGTCATGTTAGATGGTCGTCACCTATGATGGTAAAGGTTGAGACAGGTGAATGGGGACCATCCATAGATCTAGACGTCAGGGTGAACAATCATTCCAAAAACAGTGATTGTATAAACAGCACCACGCCGTGCGGATAGGGCAACTGGTCACTCTTCCATCCGACTTTGTCAGGGTGAAGACAGACTGTGAAGCTGGGCTGCAGTCATCAGTGACCTTTCATGCTGATGGAGGGGAGTTAGAACCGTCTGTGTACTTGCGTGGACGTCTAGTAGTAGTGAGTGACAACCTTTCAGGTTTACATCAGTATTCGATCACCTTGCATTGGAATGGGTCCCATAGGTCACAGAGACTGAACCAATCATTCGAGGTGAACCAGGACCGATGTTAACGACTATGGTACAGTCTGCATACTAGGGGATGGATCACTGCAAACAACCCCTAGAGTAGAAACAACAGGTTGAGCCAATCTTATATGGGTTAATACTGAGGTCACTGATTGCCACCTTGCTGAAACTTGGTGATGGAGAACTCATAGCTTGTTTGTTTGTACAGGATACGGTACATGTTTGAACCGTATACGGGTCCTGTTCTTATCACTTTGACATCAACGGCTGCCCCGACATTTATATACTGTGACATATAAACAAATACAAACAAAGGTAACAAAAGATACTGGTAAGTAAATGTGAGCACTACAAGAGAGGAGATTGAGTCGGAATCAAAGCCCCCAGATATTCACTACATCCTCCCCACTTGTAGCAGGAGCTATGAACCCGAAGGAGATGCAAACAATCAAGAAGAATCCATCAACCACTTGGAGGTGTCCATAGTACAGAGTTCAGTGACAGCTTTTGACGCAGGTGAAGGAGAACGATGAGGAGGGATGAATTCATCTGTTAGAGCCTCTGTGTCAATGCCGGGATTGGCAACAGGGCTTGAGTGATCAACACTAGGGTTGATCAACAGACTCGGAGGGTAATCATCACTTGGGATGATTGAAGTCGAGGCTGGAGGGTCCTTCATCTGCGTATCCTCACTGATCACCAGACTCTTAATGTTATGATTTCACACTTTTAGCGCCCAACCACGTGCCTTATCAGAACCCTATTCATTTCACATTCATATCACCTTATCCTTCATTTCCCTTATCTGCTATCCCTTAAATTAACTTCTGATAGCTTATCGCAGACATGAGGCAGAGATAGCTTATCTTTTTCCCTTTGTATCTTTCCCCTCCAACCTTATTCCTTGCACCCCAAGATAACCACTCAGTATTTAAACCTTTAGCTAGTCGCTGTATTCTTTAGTTTTGGTATTATAAGTTTCACCGAGTCTTTGAGTGGCCTGATAAGCTCTCATTTTGCTCGTCGCCTTACAAAATACCAAAACTAAACATTATCACTCCACTTGCCAAGGCATCGGCCAAACAACCGCTGACAGCCATGGAAATCATTCAGATTATCCTCAGCCTTTATCTCGTCCTCATCATCTACTCTCTCCTCTGAGTCCTTTGGCACCACCTCAAACGACGCCGTCACATTAACCGACGACTCTGAGTACGCCAGAATTGTCATATCAAAGCAACTTGTCTGTAAACCCTTATCGTCTTACTTGGAAGTACTGTTGGCTAGCGGGAAGTTCCCAATAAAGACAGACGATAGTAAGCAGACAAAAACTAACCAGTTTTGAATTGCTAACGACTTTAAGTGGCGTTTGTATGCACAGAAGCTGATCGGCAACGAAAGAACCGGAACAATCAAATACTCCGACAATATCACCAAACACAAATCAACTCCAACTTCACACCATACATTGCTATACACCAATGAATCAACAATGTCATCAACAGATTCTCCACTCCATTCGACTACACACCCGGAAATATTAGCCAGATCTATTACACTCATCTCTTCACACAGGACTGGATTAGTTGAAGAAAGACGTATGAAAGTGTCACTACCGAAACTGAACCAGAAGTCAAAGAATACAAAGACAACAGCACTTGCACTAACCTGGTGGACTACACCACTCACATTCCCCTAGCAACCTTAAGAAATGGTTCAACGATATCAACCGAGGAAGGTGGGGGCATCTTTACAAAGATACCAGGACCAACACAGACAACAACAGCACAGACAAAGGAATCAATACGGACATAAGCTTTGGGTTCGACACAGTAGCATGGTCAGAACCATATCAATCAGAAGAAGGCAAACTCCTCACAGCAGAGTTAGAATCACTCAATCACATCAGCACCACGAAGACGCCAACACGGTGCAACAAACACAAGCGACAATCAGACGAGGAAGTGCCCTGGCGTTCTCCCAGATTCAAACGAGGATAGCAAGGCAGGCACGATTGGAGGATTGGTTTATAACCAGTTGCCAATGATTTAGTGCACCAAATACAGACTTTTTGAAAATTTGGGGTGTTCTCAGAGCAGCTCTTGAAAAAGAGTCACATTACATTCACTCAGCAGACACTAAACATCTTAACCGACAATGAGAGAAATTTCTTCGACGAAATCCACTAATTGAACAAACTGACCCAATCACCATTGAAGAAACCCTTAGGGCTTTATATGATTCCATCAGAGAACACGACGCTCGCCACGTCTACACCCAACATGTCCACACCCCTCAGATTAACATGAGAGCGAATACCAGTCTCAGCTCCGCTAGACTTAACTAGATACATCAACAGCATATACAGACCAAATCACTTCGTAACCCACGTACAAACGGACGGATCATATCACATCTACCGCAACACATATATCGGATATATTCCAGAAATCCGATACGATCCAGACAGAAAACGCTTCGAACCAAAAGACGTCATCATTACAACAGACTTCCTTGAAGAAGCAGTAGAGGAATACCAAATCCTTGACACTTCCATAGAAGATTTTGACGACATCCCCATACCATTCGAAGAAAGCTTCTTTACTCCACCTGAATCACCACAACCTGACACACCAAAAGTATCCTTTAAAGAACTCCCATTCGTTAAAAAGGAACTAACAGAACCCTCTACCTCGAACAAAAAATCAGTACCACAACACTGAACCCAACAACCTGTCAAATCCTCACTACGTAAACAATGACGGATCAAGACACCAATATGCCAGAAGCATCTACCTCTACAAACCCCAGCCAAAAACTAAACACCACGGAACCACCATATTACTTCCCCAGAGACCCAGCAGGTGCACGCATCATACAAGAACTAACACTCTATGTTTCTCGTTGATTAGAAATGACTCACTTCGCCCGTATCCTTGGAAACTCACTTGACCCAGCAACATATGAAATTCACAAAGATGTGAAAGAACACTCATTGGTCAGAGAGTTAATAAAAAAATTTGAATCAACAACAGGGTACATGGGCACTATCCTAGTCAGGACACCGGACAGGAAAAGCACTGTGATCATAGACCCTGACGGAGTCCCTAAGAACTCAAATCTTAACACTACCCTGACTATCACTGCCACAACAATGTCCAATATCAATTCCAAAATCAAAATCACCAAACCACCCAGATTCACAGGTGATAAAGCAAAATGGGAAGGATTCATTCTAGTGGTCGAAACCTATCTCATGGCGTATGCCAGTGAATTTAGAGATGATGAACAAAAAATCTGGTTTGTCATCTCGTACTTAGGCACGGAAGACGGATCAGCATGTGTCGCCTCAGATTGGCTCCGAAATTGGAAAGAAGACAATTTTTACCTCGGAGCCCTAAACACTAATGACTACGACAAGTTCATCAGAGAACTAAGGAAGGCCTTCAAAGATCCCAATCTAAAAATCAATGCAGCCAACAAACTACGACAGCTCAGACAAGGGAAGGAATCCCTAACAGAGTACTTCACCAGGTTTGAACTCAAAGCTGCTACAGCAGGATATCGACAGCTGGACAATGTCCTCATCAATCTCCTAAAGAACCAAGTCTGACACGAAATAACTACGGAATTATACAGAGGAGGCATACCCATCCCAGAAAAGTATGAAGGGGTAAAAAGAAGATTGTACAACATAGAGATGGCGCTTGAAGAAGACATAGTGCTTTTCACACAGGAAGACCCATACCACCCAGACAGTACACTTCACCACAACGATCCAACAACTCTGAACACACAACAACTGCACAGACATATGGGGGACAGGGACAACCCATGGACATTGAAGCAGGACGGACCAAGTGACTACTTGAATGCCGACACTGCAAGAAAATGGGTCATCATCTCTCCAAAGACTGCAGAGGAGAATGCCCAGACTGTCATAGCAGACACCCCGGACGGTGGTGTAGCCTCAAACCGCCACCTCGATGACCCTTCACCACATGCACATTGGACTTCATCGATTTCACCAACATCACAGAAGAAGAAAAAGAACAGCTAAAGAAAGCTGCGGGTTTTTAAATGGGAGCGAAGCAGACATGACTTCGTCATCCCCCGGTCAGGACTCTTATGCACACGTTTCTTGTCAAACATGCCCCGAGGCATTGTACAATAAGAATACATCTTTTTCACATGCAAAAGAGTCCAGCATCAAAACGGAAAAATGGAAGACAACGATTGAAGAAGTCAAAGACGAAGAACCAAACCCTCCTTCTTCAGGTCACTTCCAGAAACAACCACAATCGGAACAAAAAAAGCTGAAACCTTTTTCCTCATTATGGGTTCTATCACGACTATGGGATCTAGCTGCCGAAGCAGGAATAGGGACACTAAAACAGTGGGTACATGATCAAAAACAACAAGAAGTAAACCAACATCTCGTTAAACAACTGTTGAACATCCCGACCAACGAAGCTCTAGACTGGCTAGAAGACCTCCATGAACCAAAACGATTCATCTTCAGATCTACAAAAACAGATTGAGAGCTAAATGTCCAGATAGAACTCCAAGATCTAGAAAAAGGAACCAGGTACCAAACACAGGTGCTCCTCGATAGTGGCTGTACAGGCAGCTGTATCAGTCAATGGTTTGCAGAAGAAAAGAAGCTGTCCTTACACAAATGGGAACACCCGATCTCTGCATATAACACAGATGGCACAGAAAACAACAATGGGAAAATCACACACTACACCGAAATGAAAATGATCATAGAAGGACACTCCGAGATCCAAAAGTTTGCGGTCACCAACTTAGGACGATCGGACGTGTTTCTAGGACATGAGTGGTTAAGCTTCCACAACCCAGAAGTTGACTGGACCACTGGATCATTACATTTCACCAGATGTCCCACAGCATGCGGGTACACTGAACCAGATCCAGAAGACGTAGAAGAAGGAGATAGGATTTGGATGAAGTACCCAAAACCATCTCGCAATGTTTGAAGAAATAAGGCCTTCATGCGAGCTCATCAGTCCATCACCAACACACTAGCTGAAGAATTCGAGAAAAACAAAGAAACAGATCCTATCCCAGACCAATACAAAGGGTTTGAAGAAGTCTTCAAAAAAACCGAATTTGACACCCTCTCACCAAATCGACCTTGGGACCATGCCATAGAGTTAAAACCAGGATCGGAACCGACAGGATGCAAAGTGTATCCCCTGAACCTGGATGAACAGAAAGAACTCAATGCATTCCTTGAAGAACATCTACACACCAGACACATCCAACCCTCTAAATCTCCTATGGCTTCACCCTTCTTCTTTATCAAGAAAAAGGATGGAAGGCTGAGACCAGTACAGGATTATCGCAAACTCAATGACATGACCATCAAAAATCGATATCCCCTCCCCCTCATCCAAGAACTAGTGAACAAACTGAAAGGCGCCAAGTATTTCACAAAGCTTGATGTGAGATGGGGATACAACAATGTGCAAATCAAAGAAGGAGATGAGTGGAAAGCAGCATTCCTCACCAATCGAGGATTATTTGAACCCCTAGTAATGTTCTTCGGACTCACAAATTCACCTGCCACATTCCAAACAATGATGAATGAACTCTTACGAGACCTAATCAATACTGGAAAGGTTCTCGTGTACATTGATGACATACTCATTTTCACCAACAACCTAGACGAACACCGAAAACTCGTTCGTCAAGTCCTATCCATCCTAAGCGCCAACAAACTTTATTTAAAACCAGAAAAATGCGAATTCGAAAAACAACAAATAGAATTCCTAGGATTAATTGTTTCAGAAGGCAAGGTCAAGATGGACCCAATCAAAGTCAATGGCATTCGAAAATGGCTGGTTCCTAACAATAAAAAAGAACAACAGTTTCTAGGTTTCTGCAACTTCTACAGAAGATTTGTCAAAGACTACAGCAAGATTGCAAAACCTATGACACAGCTAACCAGTAGAAATGGGAAACAGAACAACAAATGGCCTTCGACACACTAAAAGAAACCATCACGACAGCACCCTGCCTTCACATACCCAAAGATGAAGGACAATTTAGGATAGAAGCAGATGCATCAGAAGGGGCAATCGGTGCGGTAATTTCTCAACAAATAGAAGGAAAATGGCACCCAGTCGCCTTCCATTCCAAAGCGCTTTCACCCACAGAACGAAATTACGAGATCTATGACAAGGAAATGCTCGCAATCATGGAAGCGCTAGCCGAATGGAGACACCTGGTACTAGGAGCCAGACAAACCTTTGAAATCTGGACGGATCATCAGAATTTACAATATTTCCGACAACCTCAGAAACTTAATTGACGACAAGCCTGCTGGGTCACAGAGCTGGCGGACTATAACTATACACTACACCACAAACTGGGCAAACAGAATCAACAGGCAGACCTATTATCCAGAAGACCAGACCACGACATGGGACACAAGGACAATGAAAATGTTGTTATGCTAGCGCCTATGACTTTCAGAGCGCTAGAAGCAGTCGTAATTCACGACCCACCAGAATACCTGCCAGAGCTAAAGGATCCATTGTGAAAGCTAGATCCTTCAGCCAAACAAGCTTTAGAAGGTAGAGACAAGAAATGGAAAGAATCGGATGGACTAATCTTTTATGACAATCAGATATATGTACCCAAAAGCCACAAACTACGTGAACGGATCATCCGAGACCACCATGACAATCTGTTAGCTGGACATCCAGGGAGATACAAAACCCAGGAACTCATTCAGCGAAACTATTGGTGGCCTCAAATGCAAAAGATGATCTGCCGATACGTTGATGGCTGCATCAAATGCCAAGAAGATAAAATTGATCAACAACCGTTACATGCCCCTCTCAACCCTCACGACATCCCTAAACAGCCATGGCGAAAAGTCACAGCAGACATGATTGGACCTCTCCCCGAATCCAACGGCTTCAACGCAATTGAGGTGTTCACCGACACCTACAGCCATTGTATACATGTTGAACCCACACACATGGAACTCAGCGCAGAGGGATTTGCCAATCTCGTATGAGATAGAGTAATCCGATATCACGGTCTTCCAGAAATCTTAATATCAGATCGAGGACCCCAGACAGTAGCCAAAGCATGGGACCAAATATGCAAACAACTCGGCATCAAGTAACATTTATCTACAGGTTATCACCCAGAAACGGACGGCCAAACAGAAAGGGCAAATCAAGAAGTGGAAGCATATCTTCGCCTATTCGTCAATTACCTACAAGACAACTGGAGTGAATGGTGTGCCATCATGGAATTCAGTTACAACAATCGAGTTCACTCCATGACGAAACAATCTCCCTTCTTTATCGATCATGGTTATCACCCCTACACCGGAACAGAGTTACAAAGGGATCAAGTACCCTCAGCCACTGAGTGGGTTAAGCGACTCTCTAATGCAAGACAAGAAGCAGAAGCTGCCCTAGCTCTGGCAAAAGAAGCAATGAAACAACAGTTCAACAAACATCGCTCTGCTTCAAGAGAGTACAAACCAGGAGACTTAGTATGGCTAGAAGGTACAAACATCAAAACCCAAAGACCTGCCAAAAAACTTGATCATTTACAACACGGACCCTTTATAATCAAAGAAAAGGTGGGACAAGCGGCGTATCGACTCAAACTGCCACAAAATCCCACTTGGCGATGAAAACACGACATGTTTAATGAAAAGCTTCTCAAACCCTTCACAGAACCCTCCTTCGACATTCAACCAAAAGACATACCACCACCACCCGATTTGGTTGAAGAGGAAGAAGAATTTGAGGTTGAAGCTATTCTAGATAGTTGCAAAAAGGGACGATATCTTGAATATCTGGTTAAATGGAAAGGCTATTCAGATGCCGAAAACTCCTGGGAACCACGCAGAAACGTATGTCACACTGAAGAAGAAGTGAAAACCTTCCACAAACAATATCCTGACAAACCAAAACCCACTTCTTTCACCCGAAGAATTATTCTTACATCCTTTCAGACTATTCTTGATTCCTTTAAACCCATGTTCCACTTCACAACACCATCATGGGGACCATGATCTTAAAAGGGGGGTAATGTTACGATTTCGCACTTTTAGTGCCCAACCACGTGCCTTATCAGAACCCTATTCATTTCACATTCATATCACCTTATCCTTCATTTCCCTTATCCGCTATCCCTTAAATTAACTTCTGATAGCTTATCGCAGACATGAGGCAGAGATAGCTTATCTTTTTCCCTTCATATCTTTCCCCTCCAACCTTATTCCTTGCACCCCAAGATAACCACTCAGTATTTAAACCTTTAGCTAGTTGCTGTATTCTTTAGTTTTGGTATTATAAGTTTCACCGAGTCTTTGAGTGGCCTGATAAGCTCTCATTTTGCTCGTCACCTTACACTTAACCATGGATTCAGTGATTCCGTTCACCATGGTTTCATCATGTTTGAGTGCACGCTGAGGTCAGATTATCTTTTGAGGGGTTTTGGAGCGGTTTTGAGTCCATGGGATGAGAGGCAACATGGATGTGTAGAATTCCTCTCCAGGTACAGACAAACCAGTTGGATATCCACTTTTGGTCAAGATAAGAGCTTCCTTCATTTCTCCAAGAGGAAGAACTGAGTCTTTTTTGTCAACGTGAGAGGTCTCAAGTAATTGGGTGAGAGCGTTGATAGCCCAGGGAACAGCATCACTAGCCTGTTCAATGTTGAAACCTTCAATGACGAGGTGAGTAATGACTTGTCACTCGTTCATTGAGCGAGTAGGTTTTCAGATGCATTGGCAAGGGAAAGAAAGGCCTGGACCATTTGGTATAAGGTTCCAGTATTGACATCACCTCTCAAATCAACCAGGGACTGCTAAAACCATGGCAGTATGTGCAACAAAAAGGATTCAAAGAGCTGGATCAGCTTTCTTTTTGTTTGGAGGCCCCATGAGCACAATGATGTGAGTGGTATGAATAGTCAACAGTCTGATCTGATTCGTGTTTTCGATGACAATACCGTTGGGAAGGTAAGTGGCAACATTGAGAAGGCAAGCTGTGATGTCCTCCACGGAATCATCTCAAGTGTAATTGATGGGGATGCCAAGGGCTTTGAAGTTGGCATTCATCAGTTCTATGATCTTTCAACCAGCGGGAATTGTGCTGGGGATGAAGTAGCCTTCCGTAGGCTCATTCGTAGTGTCTTTTGGCAGGACTGCAATTGATTTGGTAGGGGAGTCAATGGGTGACTGAGCCCTGATTGAAGAACTGGTCACTCGTTCGTTCTGATTGGACTTGTGTTGTTTGTGGTCAGGTCCTTAGCGGTTGGATGGTTCAGGGGATGAACTACAAGAACAAGAACGATGACGATGATGGTTTACCTCACGAATGGTAGGTGAGGTGTTTCGTAAGTGAGTGGACTTGCTTGGATTAAAATATGATTGCATGGGGACAACGGGCTGATTTGAAATTCATTCCTTCTTCGAGAAGGGTTTGGGAGTGCGGGGACGATTGGAAGTCCAATGGGATTGCGCTCTGAGTCATTGGTTTTCTTCAAGAAGGTGTTGTATGAAAATTTGCGACGTATCTGTAATGTTAGACAGGGTGGGATTATTATCCATGGGAGTCATACCAGAATGAACAAACATGTTTGGATTCGTGTTCGCAAATGGTGTGGTATACCTATGAACCATATAGGGAGCTAACAGCCAGGTTCTTGCAGCATTGAGATTACCAAAAGTGGGGTTAGTTTGTCCAACAGGATGTGGATTGACTGCTGGTTGGAATGCGGTTTGCATTGGCATGGGTCCATTGCTATATGTGGGTGGGGGATGCCCATGATTAGGACCATTGGAAGAAGCAAAATGCAGAGGAGTGGGGTTGTGAGGTGCAAAAGAAGTCGAATAGGTGCCTGTAGTCATTGCTGGTTGTACAGAGGGAAATTGAACAGTTTGTTGTGGAGTGAACGAAGCAAACGAAGGAGGTTGCATGGGATGCGTGGTTTCCTCCCCATTCGACATGAAAATGTCGGGGTTTGGATGATTAAACGCGTTGGGGTGCTGGTTAGCATGATGTGCAAATCTGTCCATTTTTTCGGTGAAAAGCACAGGCCAAAGATGAAACAAGTAAAGACTGAGTAAGAGAGCAAAGAGATGGAGTGAATGGGACATCCTTATCACTTTTTAAAGACGTCCTTGAGAGTGGATGTAGTGACCTGTCAAAGTCACGTGCCCACCTCATTGTCATTAATAGTGTTGACGACAGCGCTTCCTAGGCTTCAGGAGCACCTTTGGATCCTCAACTCCCTTAGCTGGAGATAAGTGTCTAGAGCTGATAGCTCTTGACAATTGTCCAGTGCTTCCCAAGTGACATCTCCCATATCCCAAAGAACTTTGAATTTGAGTTCTTTCCTGTGCTTCCATCGATGGGAGACAATTTCCACAACCTTGAATTCGGCATTATCAGGGGCACTGAAGTCGTATGGGTTGTCAGTATTGTGATTAGGGAGCAGTTGGCAATGTATGGCCTTAGAAGGCTGATATGGAACATCGGATTTATTTGGCACTTCTTCAAATCTTTAGGTAAGTCCAACTGATAAGTGGACTCATTCGAGAAGCACTTAATGATCCGATAGGGTCTAATGAATTTCGGGATCAGCTTCCATGCCCTTCCCTTGGATGCACTCAAATTTGAAGTAGACAAATATACTAGATCATCCTCTTTCAATATAGGATCATTTGAATGAAGATGATTTGCATATACTGCTAGATGCAATGAGGGCATCATGAGCATCCATGAGGTGGATCAATGCAGTATAGGCAAAGTCTGCAACACCAGGGACTCCTTCACCAAGTTTTTGTAGGTCACAAATCATTCGTAGTGTGTGTCCTCCATTCAGATAAAAGGGGAATACCCTGTGGATGTATTCACACTAGTATTGATTGCAAATTCAACCATGGGGAGTCTTTTAACCCAATCCCTCTGATCTGCACAGACACATGATTGCAGTATTTGAGTAGTGGAACAGTTTACTACCTCAGTGTGGCCATCAGTCTGAGGGTGGAAGGAGGTAGACATTAATAGTTTTACTCCAAGTACCCTGTGGACTTCATGCCACCATTTATGATGCCCAAGCAATTTATCTTCCCATTTGAGCAGACTTTCCAGGATTGCAATTGTCTCAATCTCAAAGACACAATAATGGTGTTGCACATCAGTGAATTTTTTGGACATGAATCCTGTGGGTCTACACTCCTGCCAGGTAGGACCTTGACCATACATTGCACCAACACCAGATACTGATGCATCACAGATAACCCAAATGGGTTCATCCTTGGTAGGGTCAATGGGTCTAAGGACCAGTGATTTGACAGCAAGGGATTTAATTGTCTCAAAACAAGATTGATGAAGTGGTCTCCACTCAAAAGCTTGACCATTCTTCATAAAGGGGCAGTGTAGTTGGCCACATTTGGTAAGAAAGGGGCTAGATACTATACTACTGTATGTCCCCGACCAAGTGTTCAGGGGATGTTACACGTTACAGCAAGTGATCAGTCTGGCAACCTGTCCGTTACATGCTTACAAAGTGAACATATTTAAATATAGATCAGCACAAATCAACAATCTCTAAATATAGATGAGACTAATTCACTAGTTCAACACGCTATGGCCACAGTGTCTACCAAGCAAAAGGAGGCGCTCAGACTCGCACTTTCTATACCATTAACAGTTCAACAAGAATTGCTTCCTGGAAACAACACATCTATACGTGATTTATGCCTATTTTGACTTCTGACCCCCTCAGCTGCTAGTGTATCTGGCTTCTCCCCACTGTCATTCTTTTCAAAGGACCCACCAGCCAACATTAGCATGGAAATAACCTTAAAGCTCAAATACTTGCTTATTCCACCCCCTGCAGTGGTTCAATCTATCAAAGAAT
The DNA here is from genome assembly GCA_003313965.1 of Megacollybia marginata. Classification (NCBI taxonomy): domain Eukaryota; kingdom Fungi; phylum Basidiomycota; class Agaricomycetes; order Agaricales; family Porotheleaceae; genus Megacollybia; species Megacollybia marginata. The sequence goes on from QLOY01005974.1 coordinate 26,430, forward strand.
CATCAAAAACAGCATGGAGTGAGGGCTACATGTCAATTAGGTATGCCTACTTGAACGATGCAACAGTAACATGCTTTCCATTGTGGATCATCACATTCTGGGAAACAGCTCTCACCATAGCCCAAATTCGTCAACCCTGGCTCAAAGTCGTTGACTGGCTAAAATTGCAGAAAAGACCCAAGAAGTCAGAAGAGTGCTGGGATGCTGCCAATCAGTGCGAGAGGTTGTTGTATGCACTACCCTGGGCACAGGTAAAGCAAGGTGTCAGGCATCCACTAGAACCACATCTTACATAATATAACCTGCTGCCTTTGGGGACTCCAT
>QLOY01005994.1:0-24089 GCA_003313965.1 Megacollybia marginata
GGTTCGGGTCAGGTCCGACCCTAGGTTCAGTAGGGTCAGAACCGGACCGCGGCCAGTCTATTACCCAGACATTTTCTAGGATGGCGATAGCTCCAATATCACGAGTGTAAGTGTCCAATGGGTGATGGAATCTGTGTCCTTGACGTTTCATTCTATAAAGGTGCAAACGCTCGACTGGGTAGTCCTTGATTGTGACTCCACTCTTGAGGATGCCCAACAAGTTCGCATTTTCTGCACCCAAGATTTTAATACATCATCCTGCAGCGTGAGATACTTCCTATAAGCGCCTAATGCATCAGAATTCTTACATCGTCACCAGGACCTGACAAAAGGCCACACTCTAGACACTATCGTCAAAATGCCAACAACCTGTGCAAAAGGAAATTACGTGCGAGTTACAAACTTCGCTCCGGCGCAGAACCAGACCCTTTTGGATGCCTATGCGTCACTCAAACCTGCCTCCGAGTCCGTCTATGATTTGAGTGTGAGATAAACTTCATGTCATTCTAGATCATTTTGACTCGACCTTTCTACCTAGTTCGATTTTGCTCTGGATCAAATCGACGTAACGCTCCTTAGTGATGAAATCGTCTTCCGAGTAGACAGTAAGTCACATTTGTAACCTGTTTCCCCTCACTAACGGTCGAAAAGCTAGCAACATACCCGGCTATGTGTGTATAAAAACTTTCGCGGTTCGTCCTCCTTACTGACCTGATATATATAGTGGAATTCAGTTGTCGATTCAGCACCATCGAGGAGGTCTATTGGGATGAGCAAACGTGACCTGGAGGAACGTTGGTGGGGAGCCTTCTCAGACTGGCTTCGAGGCAAATAACTCTCAGAACTTTCTGTTTGCTCCTAACTCATCCTCGAAGATATGACTACTATCGATATCCCTATTGTCAAACGACTTGACGTTGCCGGCCCCAAGTCGTTTAATTATCCATCATTCAACAAGCAGATATCTTGTCCTGCTCTCCATCTTACGGCTTCTGCAACTGTGGGTGGTGAGTGTTTGTTCATTGCCCCTATGGAAGACCCATTTCAACTTATGATGTTACTTTAGTGAGCGGTCAAGTTAGCATACCTATCACATATGGTATACTGAATTGTTGTACACACTGACTCAGTGGGCCATCCCAAAGCATTGGGTGGCAGATCCGAGTCCAACATTCTATTGTGAGTAGCTGGTAAGGTAAGTCAGGAATATAATTGGAATATAATCGGTCATCAGGTCTGGTTCAAAGCCACTAAAAGCCACATTGTCCAAAGGAAACATTTGAGATTCAGGATGAGTCATTCTAGAGACTTTTTTGTATGCATGATGCCAACAGGGCTGTTAACTGTACCCATCAATATACAGGCAGATGGGGCCTGTAATACAGGACCCATATCTGTCCCATTTGAGTTTCAGAACTGACGATGTCCAGTATGGATATGGTATGGCATGTGCCCATCAAGAACTGTATAGAGACAGCTGTACACAGCTGTAAATATGGGTGTTGTATTCTTAATTGTATTGAAGCATGATTTTATGCAGAAATGAGCACTCACCCAACACTCACCCAAGATTCAGCACACATTCAATGGACCACAGTTCTGATTTAATGTTGGTCCACTGTTAGAAGAGTGGGGAGGCACTTAAAAAGGCAAGTCTGTGCAACCACATGGACATCTCTCAATAGCTGGTTACCCCAAGGGGTAGTGGGGAAAAAAAAATACCAGACATTGATTAAATTTTTAAAGCCCTACTGAGGGAACCTACCTACCTATAGGGCATGTGATCTTCCTAATATGGTAACTCTGACTGCTGCCCATCCTGTCTTTGCTTGTCTTTGCCCCCATCAAGTTGGCTCCCAAACTGTGAGTCAATATTAACACTATGATACATTATAACCAACATATAAAACTTTACTAGTTATATATTACAGTATAATCAGTAGTATAATGTAGAGCCTGCTTGGTCACCCAACATGGCTCGCATTGCCAATGATAATGGTTTGTTGAATCTTTCTGATGGATCAATGCATTGGATATGGTACTAAAAATGTGAGTTCTTATCATATTGCACTTGCCCAGATACTTTCACACCCTTTAGCTTTACACACTGCTATTGTCTCTTTACCATCTCACTTCTCAACAATCTGCCTGCAAAAACAAACTGCCTGCAAAAATATTAAAAAACTCATTCTATTTCTTTTGCCTTCTGCTTTCGTGTATTTCAGGTGTTCTCAGAAGGTACCATTGCAGATAATGAGGTTTTGACAGTTGGGGGTATGGGTACATCCACAGGTTTGCCCATATCAATCAATCAACCAATAATAAGCCAGTGGCATCTGCACATCTTCAAGTTGATTTCCTGATACATTGTTATGCTGTGCATTGGAGGCTCACACACATGATTGCATGAGGTCCTACAGAGTAAGTACTGTTAAGCAGGGTTGCCAACTAATGACACTGGCATGTATTGACAGCCTGCTGTGGAGTTAGCACTATTTGCCACCAGGATGGCACATGACCTTCCAAAAAAAGCTTGAAGCCTGCGGATATGTTGCGTTGTTCCATCTTGTCTATCCTATATCCATGAAACACAAGTTACACAACACACCTGATTGTGCAACACACTGTAACAGACATGAGCACATGCAATCAGCTTCCTAAACAGTCCCAAACAAAGCACATGATTGCCCAAATTTGTGTTCTTGATTGACTACCAACCATCACCTTGCCCCTTATCAGCTCAGTGTCATCCTCAGCACTACTCTTGTTGTCGCTCACCAATAGCCGTTGTCATCATTTGTCACCCACTGACTGCAAATAATCCACATCAAAGCCATTGTCAATGTCCACACTATTAGTATAGTCGCGGTCTGGGTCAGGACCTGGCGAACCTGGGTCCAGACCTGACCTGGACCTGAGGGTCAGGTTCAGGTCCGCAAAACCGTGAATTTTGCAGGACCCGGCCCCAGACCTGCTGGACCTAGGGAATATTGGTGAGCATAAAAATGTTATATACCTTTCATCTAACCTTCCATTGGCTTGTAAATGACAAAAAATGATAAAAAACGTATAAAAGAAGGGGAAAGGTACTTCACCTATGCTCCTGTAACCTGAACCTCTCGGACCTGGGTGGACCTCAGGTTATAAAGCAGGTCCAGGTCTGCTAAATGGGTTGACCGACCCCAGAGGTCCGGTTCGGGGTCCAGCAAAAATTGATTGGACCTGACCCGACCCGGACCGCGACTATACTACACACTATTGGCTATACCTTGTCTAATCTAGGTTCACTCTATCATGCAAGGACTGGATTTGCTTACACCTTGAGCCAACAAGCCCATGGTAAGTATTACCATTGACTTGAAGAATTTCCATGTTCTTGACTTAATACGCTGGGTTCAATTCACTGGCCCATGTACTAGCAATAACTTGAATAATATCAGTAATTACTTGCCACATCCACTTGAGGTGTCGAAACTGGTCAAATCAGGTGTGTGCATTCAACACTGCTTGTGGACTTTTTGGGAGGACACATGCAGTGGAGATAAGATAACAAGTCCAGAAAATTCTTACACTGCACTGTTGATGATTGTTGTGCATTTATCCATTTTGAGCATTGTTGGACCGGGTTGTGTGTTGGATTTGGTGGGGTGTACAGTTGGGAACTAACCCCAAAGTCGTTGGCATTCCCAGGGACTGCTATGGTCGGATGGGGCATAGGTGACTGAAACGGAAAAATGAAAAAAGGCAGTGTGCAATGTCATGTCATCCAATCATATTTGCCTGCCTCACTGACTTATAAACCATGCTTGCTTGGCGCTCAGTACTCAGTGTTCATCTGGCAGCCAGACTCTGGCAGTTTGACAACCCGTCCCCTTCCCCATGTATACTCTGCCATACAACATATGGTTCCACATTCTGGTTCATTCTGGTGTTGCAGTTGGACCAGCTATACCCACCCAACAGTGCCTTGTTCAACATTGCCATGGACCAAACACACCTCTTCATATAGTTATGGCAACCGCTCGACCCATCTCCCCTCTTTGAATCTTCCTCCCATCCCTCAAACTTGATATCCCACTCTCAGGTCTGCACATGGGGCCACTGAAATCCCTGGGAGAATGATTAGTCTCTTCTAAACAGACTAACCACGATTGCGACATTGTGATATGTGATGTGGTTGGAGTCTGTCACTTAAGTGACCGAATATGTGCGTGACCCCCCTACTGATGTAATCGTGCGTCATGAGGTATGCAAAATTTTTCATCGCCTCGCGATGTTGGCATGTTTCGGGCACTGTTCAATACATGGAATAACTTAGAAATAGCTTTAACGGGGTCTTATTGGCAAATGCGAACGATATATGCGGAGAATAAGCCTAGCATCGTGGTATGTACACGAACCTACCCCCACCATCGATCTTGCCTACGGACCCTGTGAGCACAAGCTGTCCTTTGATTGCAGTCCTCAGAAATTGGATTCTATCAAGAACAATAGTTCAAAAGTGATTTGAGGATTCTAATGCATAGACATACTTGAGAAATGCGAGCACAGCCTAAGCCCAGCCAATTTGATTCCTGACCTAACACTCTCTAGCCCCCTTGCAGCCACACCAAAATCGAGCTGAAACATCTCATGAGTACCCAGAACATTCTGGGGTAGCCAAAAACATACACCGTTGGGAGGAAAAGCGAAACGAGTGAGCGCGGTTGTTAGGCCTGTAAGATTATGTAAGTTGGGGGTCACGCACATGTCACCCTGCGACAAATATAAGACTAGAGAATGATATCCTCCCAAGCAAAACGACAACATGGACGGCACGCGAAACTGATAATGAAAAGGGAACATGCGCCAAAAGGTTGAACCGATGACGCGTGCAAATCATGACGCAGGCCTAGATTGGTCCAAGCGGAAGAAGCAAAGAAAGAAGCAAAGAAGCTGGGTATATAAGGCGATTTCAGGAACAGATGAGACTTAAGCTTCGGGGTGAAAGACCGAGTCTTACTAACGTAAGGACTCGGAATCTTTTCACCGATTGCCCTAGGTGTCATTATCATGGGGAGCCTCCTACCTACTCCAGATATCTCGGAGAGTTATGCGAGTAGTTTGATTCTAGCTGTCTTGGTCATTATAACTCTCCTTCGGTAGGCATTCTTGGATGCTTCGGCCACTGCGTCTGCAACTTTCTACGCCCAGGGACAAGCAACTCTTACTTACAATTCGGATATAGTCAACGTTTGTACCCTTTCCCTAGTTTAGGTAAAGCTCCGACGCATTCGATTTTAGATCTTCAAGCAGTCCGTTTATGGTTTCAGCTACTCTAAGTAAGTCTGCCTTGTGTACCAGCTGCGCTCATGACTATCTCTTGCAGTATTGTCAGCATTGGGCCCACTTTAATCCTTGATGCATATATCCAAGGACAGTTGAACCTTGCTGGGTGAGTAGTCGAACGGAGCTATCACGTTGACCGCACATTGCCTAGAAACTTCGCCGCAGGTTTGACGTTCAACTCTCCCAGTTATCACTTTGCTGTTCCAGATGATTCGACGGACGGAAATTCAGCGCCAGCTGATGCTTCAATGGGCTCTAACGTCGTACCATCGCTGTCGGCATCGGCTTCTGCCAGTGGAAGCGTCTCCAGTGCGTCATATTTCTCCGTTTTGCGACGTATGATGAATCTTCATTTGGACAGTACATCTTGTTCCACGCGCAGATTGGAATCGAAAGTATGTGGCATAATATAATTAACCGGCGTGCTTCTTATCAAACGTTCTGCAGTTGGGTGGCAAGGAAAACAAGCTATTTCCGCTGTTGCTGCTGTTTCTGCGGATACCAGTGTCACGTTTGGCTTCAATGCTCAAGCTTCCACGTCTGGTAGTAGTGCTTGCCTTTATGCTGATGCTGGTCTTAACCTCTTTGGCGGCCTATCGGGTAGCCTGTGAGTTGTCAATGTTATTCTTGATACCTTATAGCCTGATCATGTGCCTCAGTGCCGGAACAGATTTGGCAGGCTCATTTAACGTTACATTCTATCAGAGTCCTGCTTACAATCTCTTCCAATTACCCGATAACGTATGTACAATTCTTTGGATATTCCAAATCGTACTGACGTTCGCTTCATCGTAGTGTCATTCTAGCACTCCAATACCAAATGAAAGATGGGGATTGCCTGGAGAAGAAATCAGCTATGGCCAGCTACCTCCTGATTTTTCGTGGGATCACGTCCTTTCCAAAAGAGACACACCGGTTAATGAATGCCCCGGTATCATCAATTGTAATAGTGACGGTACTACGGGCGGGCAATGCACAGGAGCGCAGGATACAGACTGTTATCCGAATACTTGCAGCTATGATTCTTCATCTGGGATGGTCGCAGAGCCCTCTCTCTGACCGATCACTCTACTTACAGCATTGACTCTTACCGATCATCTACCCGCTCTAATCACACACTCACCTCGCGCAGGGTATCATCGAACACATCTTCCTCGCTTGGTGAGAGTCATACTCTCGATAGCGTTTCTCTTCTGGATGAGCGAGATACCATTACAGGTAGTGGTGGTTTCAGAGATAATGTGCCCATTTGTGGCCAGACGTATGTTGCTTGTAACTATTGGAATTTGCCTTCACTTGCTCACTCTCAGATGGCAAATTTCAGCGGAACCCAAGCTTGATCTTACTTGGTACGACTATGATGGTATGTTTCTATTATCTTGCTCCACAGCTTTTGGTTTCCATATCTTTTTCACCAGGTGATCTCTCTGATGCGGATAATGTCTTCGAGTTGGGAATTTATACGTTCAACCCTAACAATGGCTTTCCATACCAAGTTGGGGGGTAGGTCTGACCTGCGTGTTGTACCCTCTGATTATATTGTAGTGGTAATCCGAGATTCCCCGAAAATCAGGCTTCATGTGAGTATTTTTACTCTCTCAAATATTCCTTCTCATGACTTGCCACTGACTCCAGATTATAATGGTAAGATTACTTGCATCCTTGTTAAGAGCCACAGTATTAATGTGATTATTATCAGTGGAGCACGTTTATGATAAGTCCTTGTGTTTTGGTCCTATTGTTGACTGATTTTCGTTTCTTCTATCTACAGGTGAACTGTACGTTACACTCTTAATCATCTGCTGGAAGGAACGTAGTCTTATGTTCGCTCTAGTTTTAGCAGATTTCGAGACATACATGCGTGCAAATCCCAACCAAATCTCTGCAGCTAATGTCAATGCGATTTGCGCTATCGTGGTGGTAGATAGCTTGTCATTCCTGTCTTCGCCAGTCACAGAACCTGGTGTTACCTCATCACAAACTGGGAATTTAGTTATGGCACCGTTCGGTTTGAATATTTGAATAGGTAGGACGATACCCATCATGGCTGGCGGGTAAAGTTGCCGCTGCGGAGAACTATGTCACAACGGTATCATTGAATCTGATTTTGAGTCACTAGCTGAGTTTTCTGTGGTTTTAATAGGCATCGTCGCCATACATTACATATCTTCAAAGTCTTCCTGCTGCCCAATTGTGTTGTACGTCGAAATTACCTTTTATGCTCAGATGTACGGCTCATTTTACTCGTCCAGATGGAGTAGCAGCACAAGATCTAACTGATTACCAAAACACACTCAATAACGATCTGACCTACAACAACTTTAACCTATAAATTTCCAACATCATTACCTATTATTCTTTTTCAACATTCTCCCTTGGATGTGTTTCTGTGAAGTAACCTTTTAGTTAGGCCCACTTTGATGTGACTGTATCTGTTAGGAATATGAGTCACACCATCTGAACCTGCTGTATTCGGCGATTCATGACCCGGAAAAGCCACTCCATCTTCGTCGGACTACTCAGGCAGCAGGAGAGTCTCGAAAGAGGGATCGCGATGATAACGAAGAAGGTCTGTCTACGAAGAGGCCTAATATTTCATATTAAGATGGATCGGATAGATTGAACTAGACGGATATGTGTTCCATAGGTGATATATGAAGCGTACTTAGCTTGTAGCTAGCCAGTGCCTGTTGCTTTTTAGCAAACTCTCGCCATGAAATAGCTGATGGTCAGATTTGAATTGTGGCAAAGGATGGCCGTTTAGATTGTCACAGTCGTGAGTTGGTGTTGATTGTCAAGCATGTCAAGTTCTGACTACTGACTCCAACCCTCCAGTGAAATCTCGACGGCCAAAAGCGACGCACTCTTCTACCTCGCGCGAACGCAGCGAACCGTTTCGGGTCCTGGGGTCCTGGACCGATGCGTCTGCCAAACCCGCTTGGAGGGCTAAACACCAATGCGGAAAGTACCCTTCGGCTGCCGTGGTACTCCCAACGCAATCTGGACCACAACGAATTCATCAGAGTCAACGAACCGAATCGACGGAGAGAAAGACTGAGCAAGAGAGGAAAGCAGAGTTGTTGAAAAAGATTCAGGCACAGTTGGGATTGGGAAGAGGGTATTCTTCTTCTGATTCTGGGAAACCTGGGAGGGTTAGAGTTGGGGATTCGAAATCGGGTAAGGGGAGAAGGAGAGGGTTAGACCTGCTATGCAGGTTACAGCGGAGAAGAAGGTATTCCTACTGTGACCTTCTGTTGTCTGGAACAGTTGAAGAGATGGAAAAGAAGGTGGCAGTTCCTGGCAACCGAGCAACCGTATTATGAAGCAAACATTTCGCAGTCCAGCGTGATAAATCACATGACACATACATCTTGACCATGCCCGTCATTTGGTCTGATCATATTGACGCACGCTTTGAAGCGGTTCCCGACAATCCTTTGGAGAAAGATTACTATCCTCCTTATAACAAGCTCCTCAACCATCTGTTTCCTCCAGACGGTCCCTTTACGGTTTCTCCTCAGTCATATCCGGTCCGGGATGCCCAGTCCGTTGACTTCTACGTCGAGTATCATATTCTACGCGGCAACGTCGTCGTTTTCATCCTGGAAGTCAAAAATGGCCCAAGGCTTTCGTCTCTGGGAGCACGACAAGAAGCTGACGACCAAATTCGTCGCCGTCTCTTAGAATTGACAGACCTTTGTCCTCTGCCTAAATTGCGTGCCGTCAGCGCTTTTGGCACAAAATTGTGCTTTTACGAAGCGCGGCCTGTCCAGGGAGGCATCGCTATCAGTCCCCAGCGAATTAGACATGATGACCCTGACATCTCTTATGACACTGCACCACGCGATCGATGGGACTGTGATGTGATGGAGGTAGGCGGTGCGGATCACCTGCGAGCTGTTGTTCAAGATATTTTTACCGACTGTAACACCATTGGTATGCGCGCTTCACTCTATGGAACTGTTATACTGATATATTTTTCGCAGCCTTGTGATTATAGACTGTTGTCTACATCTTCCATGTCCTGCTTCTTTTTTCTTTTCTTAGTGTCTTATGTTTTGAGAATCATCTACACAATTTTGCCTTTCAATACATACATTCTTATCCAACTAGCCTTCACAATACTTAATAATTCCTGCCCATGCATCACACTTAAGCTGTTCTGTAGCTAGTTTCAGTTTTAAATGGTTCATTAGTCAATTATGCAGAACAAATGTATCCTCTTCACAATAACAAATGAATTGAGAACTACCTATTACATGTTGCTATGTATAGTAATATAACAAGGGTGTCAAGTAGAAAGATGGAGGATGGAGGAGAGGACATCATCAAACTAGAAGAGATTGGTAAGGGATGTCAGTTCAGAGCCCTCAAATTCAACATACTGTATTTATCCGATCCAAAATTTGTCCCCTGTCCCCTCAAACTGGGAACGGAACTAAAAAAGGGGGGACAGTCCCCCCCACCTCAAGGGTCGGGAGCTAAAGGGGGGACGGGCGCTTAATTACATAATGGGCGCCCAGGCACTAAGACTCGACTATGTGCAACCAAATTTGTTAAAGTTGCTATGCACAATCCCAATTTTTGGCACCATACTTCTTGTTTCAAGACTGCTTATATGCTGGATGTGCTCCATGCTCAACAACACTGGCTTCTGTGCTATACAGACTATTACATAACAGCAGTACACCCAACCTTAGGGAACTAAGGTGTCCCCCCCATTCTTGAGGTTGGGAACCCATCACCAAAAGTGTTGGTCCCTAATCCTCCATGGACAGGCCCAATCTGCCCAGATGAAGTAAGTATTGCCAGATTGGGCAAGAGGCTATAAGCGGATCTGGACTCTGGCTCCTAGATGGCCATATCATATTGGTATTGCCAGATGGGCCAGATCAGGCTGGTTTTGCCAGATTGACCCTAATCTGGGACATCTGGCAAGTATGAGCATGATCTGGGACATCTGGGAAGAATGGGCTTGAGCTGTGACGTGTTACCTAGAGTCACCTGACCTGGTACATCTGGCCAGTTTAGACCAACCCTGGCGCCATTGCCCATTTCAAGTCTAATGTATCAATGAGGATATACAATATCATCTCACATGTAGAGGACAAAACTGTATTATCATCTACATACACAACAATCCCTTGTTTCCCTTTTCAGACAAACCATCGAGGAACCGCATCCGCTGTACTCTAACGGGAACCCGTGACAGCTCTGAAACTCTTCTCCAACGCCTCTGCATCGGAGAACTTGAATCTAGCTGAGATTGCACCCCCAACGACTTCAGATGCGACCATCCAGATGTAAGGTTCAGGGGATGTGAAAGAGGGAATAATGTGCGTTATGAGGACATCTTCTGTGACGGGTCCGGCTCCAGGGTGGTGAAGGATCCAGGGGGTAAGGATGTGTGTTGTAGACAGGGCGGCGTAGCGTTCTTCAAGTGAGGCTTGGCTGAACGAAGTTATTTAGCTTGCGTTGCGGATGAGAAAGGTATGTACTTGAGAATGCACTTATGCACAAACGACAGGATTAGGCCAAAGGTGGACTTGGTTCGGTTGCTTGCTGCGCCAAGGAGGAAGGTTGCTGCAGCTGCAGCTGGGGTCATAGAGGATTCATATTCGTCTATGACGGTTGAGATCATAGTCATGAAGAAGCGAAATACCTACCAATAGCGAACTGAACGAATTCAACGGGATCATTCTCCCAAAGAGTGTTCTTCACCTCTGAGAACACTAAGCGGGGGAACACAAACTTCTCCAGCAACATCTCAAAGTGTGGTTTGATCAGCACCCACGTCGCCTTCAGTTTCAGGCTGAGAAAGAAAGGTCGGAATGGAATAGAGCAGGAAAGCGAAGACGAACCATTCGGGGAGGAAAGTAAGGATTTGGTATATTACTTTTTGACTGACCCACGCTTCGCCACGGACAAAGAGCTCGACTTGGTGCAAGAAAGTGTTGAGAATTTGAGGTGCAAAAACTGCCGCAAAGTGATTCGCAAAGATGCATAGGTCTTCCTGAGAGCTTTAGGCAGCTGAGAAGGGTTTCCATAGTTGTATATCAATCGTCAGTGGGAAGCGAGAACGAAAAGATAAGTCAACGTGTTCTTTTGTATTACTCGCGAATTTGCGGACAGCTCGTCGGATGTGATCAAAGTGGGGGGATCGATTTTTCTTGCGTGGAGTCGTGTCTTCGTTGTCGTGTCAATCCGAGGTTGTTTGGCCGTGGTAGGAGTGAGGAAGAATGGACAGAGACGCGGCCGAGATAGAAGCAGGAAGCAGGGATCAACAAAGTCACATGTGTGACGTGACACGAAACCTAAGGCCAAAATCGTGAGGCGGCCCATCAATATCAAGAATCCTCCCATCAATCAGCACATGTTCGAGAAGAAAATGACAGTAAGCTTCACCTGCATTCATACATCTTTTTCAGGAAAGATCACCCTAGTGCGCACCTATCCGTCTTTTGCAAGAGTAGCCATCCCCGGAACCCCGAGGCTGGTTTGGAAGAGGTATCTTTGTTGTCGTTGTCATCAGTCCGAAGTCGTTTGGCCATGGTAGTAGCGAGGAGGAATGGACAAAGACGCGGCCGAGATGGAAGCAGGAAGCAGGATCAACAAAGTCACGTGTGTGACACAACACATATTCACTGAACCAGTGATGCGCTTCCTGTCGACATACAGCAACTTACACAGGAACCGCTTAACGTATAGCACGGCAGAGCTACACCAGGTATCGTCTCCGCCCCTGATAGCACCTAACTGACAAATAACTCTCATGGTAGACTTCTTTAGCACAATCTCCCATCTTCCATACTCATCGAGATCGCCATCTTCTCCAACGACCACTCTTTCTGTGTTTCCCCACCAAAATTGTCAAATACCGTGGCATTGACTCGGTCGTCTTGGATCCAACCTCCCAACCACCCGTTGATTGGAGTAAAAAGGTTCAAGGATCTCATTCGGGAGCGGTACACTGAGAAGATAATCAACATAACGGAGAAATCAACCTCGACTTTGGTTCTGTTCAGAGATCTCGAAGGTGTGTATACGGATTTAGGATATGGGGATATCGAGCTGCGTTTTCTCCCCTCATCAACTTCTGCACGGACGACTGGAATAAAATAGGTTTCGTCCTCTTCTTTTCGTCAATGATCTACCCACCATCCTACTACCAAAATCCTGAAAACGACTGGTGTTCATAGCCGAAATAAAGTTTGAAACCACCTGTTCCGGAGTCTATTCGAGCATTTGATGGGGGTCTCTGCTTTGAATAATCGCGTATGCTTTACCTCCTGTCCTTTCTTAGTCTGACGGCAGCCAGTGATAAATTCTATAGATTTTGGGAAGTGGATCAGCTACTACAAGTAAGCATTCAGTTCCTCGAGTCCCTCGAATATCAACCCTTGAAACCCAGGTTTGACTTGATGGGAGATCTTGCATATGTGCACTCATGCAAAGACTCCACCTCTAACTACGTCTTCTAGCTTCGGGGTGGGTTCGAAATGATGAAGGCTGGTGGTGATCAAAACGGGTTGTGGAGTATCCTGCTTGATAATTTGCGGTAAGTGCTTGTCTTGTCAAAGATATTTTTCAAGAACTTCTGCTCCATTGTTTCACATTCCGTGGATAGGCAAATTGCTAACTTGGAGAGGAAGTCATGCGCTTCCACCGATTTTCTGAAGAGGATCGATATACGTCTCCGTAATGGCTCCACAGCTCACGAATTATTCCATCATTGTGTGAGTAACTTCATTTTTTTTACTTTTGAGGGTATTGACCTTACAAATTTGGAACTCTAGGTCGAAGGAGGATCTATCAGTTGGCAAACCTCCCTCTTTGAAACAACTCAGTCTGCATAGTGAGCTCCATAGTAACTGCTTCGGATACAACCTCGTCGACTATCACAGGCGTGTTTTATCATCTCCGATGCTATCCTAAAGCACTCGAACATCTGCGGAAAGAGATAAAGAACACTTTCGATCGGGATGAGGATATTCATGATCCAGTTAAATTGGCGGATTTGCCTTATCTGAATGCGTGCATGTACGTGCTGTGGACTGTGGCTACTTCCTTGATTCACACGTATCACTTACAGAGACGAGACACTCCATCTCATGCCACCACTCCCTTCAATGCTTCAATGATGGTCCAAAGTAGAAAGTATCATTTCTGAAAGGTAGCGTCTTTCTCATGACTCTTTTTCCCGATCTCAACAACACAAAGTCATACCTCCGAACGCATCCCTGTTTATGCCCTTTTTCACGACACACGTTATTTCTCCCCGTCTCCAGACAGTTTCTGCCCTGATCATTGTTTGGATTCCAATGAACAACTTGCATATCATGAGATGCGGCTTGTGATTGCGACCTTGGTGAAGAAATATGATATTCGGTTTGCAGGTGGCTATGAGCCTGATAGATACGTCAGTCAATTGAAAGATGACACGGTACTCACCAAGGGGGAGTTGCCTGTGATAATCCCGAAGAGACAATGAAAGAGATCTGACTCTGTCTATTAACAATTTTGACTCACCACTCAAATACATTCACAATGTCCTGCAGACTCTAAACAAAGTGTTGTCATGGAGTCGGTATTGCAGCTAAAAGATAACCATACTCAGTTCAGACTTGAAACAACAAGTCTTTATAGAGAATCAGTTCAAACATCTTATAATCTGCCTTGATAAGTAGTGCATCCCTACTTAGAAGCATAGAATAAGATGGCATGTTGCCACCACTCCAAGTCTCTGAAAGCAAGCAGATATTGGTTGAGATCTAGTGTCTCCCATACCAAACAATCATTGCAGATACTGAGGTAGGCTATATGAGACCAACACTGGCCCCTTGGCCTTTCTGTATGAGAAGGAACATGTTACAGATCTAGACTTCGACTCTAGTCACTGTACTACTGCTCAAGGGGGCTCTGGAAAGGAAAATAAGAACCGCACGTTGATTAAGTTTTTAAGGGCCTTGGGCTGGGACCTACCTACCTTAAGGTCACGTGATCTGCCCAAAATAGGCGCTGCCCCTGCTCGATGCTGCCCCTGCAGTTACAATCAGCTCAGTTCATTTAGATACAATAGCAATATAGTCTATACAGTGTATATGATACTTTCAAAAGTGTTGTAAGTGTTTATTGGTATCAGAGTCTTCACAGCCGATCGCACCAGTGTATGCTTACTTAATCTGTTTCGGAATGTCTCAGAATGTCTCAGACAGTGGGTAGAACAATAAAATTGATTTGGAGTCCCTTCCTAACTACTCAGTAATGCAATCCAGCTCACTGGAGGTGCAAGAAGCAGAAATTTAAGGTATGTGGAGAAAATTTTTAAGGACCTACCTACCTACGTCCGGTTCGGGATTTCCGGTCCAGAGGCCCCTTGCTACTGCTGCATATGGCATAATTTAACCTTTAATTCTTGCAAAACTAATTTTGTTAACTACAACTCAGAAAGATGATTGAAAGTACTAGTTTTGAGTGGTTAGTTGATGCAGATTGCAGAATGATAATGGTGAGTCTAGATGTGCATGTGGGTTTGATACATACCATGTGTATCTACAGAGTTGAGTATGGTCTTCAAAAAATTAAATTGGCAATTTGTGGTGTACAAAACTTCTCGTTGCCATCAATGTTATTTTTTTACATCACTTTTTGACAGTCTTGCTGCACTTTGGCCAGAATATGTTTCTCTGGGAAACTTGACATAATGCCAGGTTGACCTAGAGAAGGGTATCAAATGCCAGGTTGGGCCTGATATAGCTCCTATCTGGCCAGATAGTGTCCAGATCAGGCTCTTATCTGGCCAGATAGTGTCTGGATCAGGCATATAGATTGCTAGGTTGACCCAGATCAGGCATATAGATTGCCAGGTTGGGCCAGTTCAGGCAGTGTGCTTGCAATCAGGTTGTATTGCCTAGCAATTTTGTACAATACCTTGTACCTACATTGCCATCCCACTACTAGATCTGGCCCACTCTAGCCATACTTACCCTGATGATACCCCAGACTGCCAGGTCAGGGACCAACACTTTTGGTGATGCCCAGAGCTAAGTGGGGACACTTACGTAAAAGCCATGGGAGGGAACTTCCGGTCGGATAAATACAGTAGTAGTACAAAAGTTTGTTTGGCTGCTATTTTTGTCATTTCTCAGTGATGTGAGAGTGAAATAGGCTCAAACAAGTAATAGACATCATTAGTGTACAAAGTAGCAGAATATTTGAATAAAAGCTGGTTACCATATGGAAACTCCAGGCATTACAAGCTAAAAACTGTTTCTGGTGTGAGATCATTTTAATAACTAATCATTATTGATGATTGGGGTGATCACCATCAGAAAGGGCTTGAAAAATATATTAGAATAGCATTTTGGATCATAAGATTTGGTAGGGTTGTAACAGCAGTGTAACACCAATGGAAGCATCATGAGCACAATTAGAACATGATGGCTCATGATGTGGGGATAGGTTTGCAGCAATGCAAATGAGTTGCATTAGATGAACCATGATGATGAGATGCTGCCTTCACCTGAATGAGAAGATTTTGAATAGCTATATTGAGGAGCATGGCAAGCCAAGGAAATGAAATGAAGGTGCTGTGTTGGATGGAAGTGATAGGCTGGAGCATGGTGTGAGGTTACCTGGCTGGGTTGCAGTTTTTAACTGCCCAGGTACAGGTGTGGATAGCCACTCCAACATACTGTTCAGCACTACCTGCAACTAGAAGGTCAGTATAACCAGCAGAAGTTAAATTGAAATACACTTATGGAACTCTGCTTGCCAAATTTATCATCTGGAGTATCTCAATCACAACTGGCAAGATGTGAGTATACAGTAAATATACAGTATATAGAGGGTTTACACAGTTGGGTATGTAAGCCACAAGGAGCCAAATCTAACCAGGTCTAGCAAGGTTAGTAATACATATGTCTGTCTATTACAGACTGATTGATAGTGGTGTCTGAATGCCAGCCAAATTTCAGAAACTAATAATCAAACATGGTATGAGGATGTATCTTGCTGCTCCAAGCAAAATTCCAAGGCTGATGAATCTTGGATGAATCCTTGGGACATAGAAGGTACATGACTTGCCCATTATAACAATGTTAGATACATTGGTTCACCAGAAACTTGCTCCTTGATTCCCCACCATTGCACACATGGCTCATGATTACCAGTTTATCTCACCATCCCAGGAACCAGCATTTCAGTTGAAAAACCTTCTCAAAATCACAACACATCTGCACCAACTTCTGAAGCTCATTAAAGGTACTAGACACCATTGTCACAAAGACTTGGATTTGCAGTGGGTCTTTTGAGATGAATCCACCTGTTGAGAAGTGTAGGAAGCATGGAAACAATGGGCCATTGGTTGTAGATACTTTACACTATTAGTAGTCAGGGAGAACATTACAGTTGGAGCTTAATTCTATGTCAAAAATCAGTTAGGCTACATCAGCACCATGAAAAGAAGCTAGCTGTATTAGGCAAATTCTTACTGCATTACAAAACACATTTATGATGGCTGGAGTTGATTAATGCTGAGTAAAGATGTGATGCTCATCACCCAGAGAGTGACATCCTAGCCTACCCAAAGGTGAGGATATTTTATGTCTTTTGAAGAGGGTGAGACTGGTACATAGTTGTTGGGATCTGGCATACACTTGTACCAGAGCTGAGTATGCACTTGCTGCCTTGGTGTACAAGAGTTCTGGTGGTGCATGACTATCATAATAATCATATCAGGTGTGTGTAGTTGTAGAGCAATGTGATATGCTCATCATATGGGCATCTGCCTGTTCGAAGCTCTTTTCCACAAAACCCCTAATAGTCACCAGTGGGTAAGCCATCTAAAGGTGGCAAGTATGAGTTCCATATCATCATAACAATCAAGTGACCCCAGACTGCTCCCTCCCTAGACCCTGTGTCACATGCCACAATGCTGCACCCCCCTTGAGTCAAATCAACATAGTGATGTGATGTTTTACACACTCAGCTAACCAAATTAATGTTTGTTTGCTTATATTCTCACACCCATCCTTTCCCTCCTCTACCACTGTCTTGACCTTCCATCAAGCATTTTCACAGCAGCTTGGTAGCATTTCATTGATGTAGAAGGCAATTGGAAGTGAAATAGGTGGCTGTGGTGAGCAATCTGATATGTCCTTCATTTTATTTCTTTTCTACAGTTCTTTTTAGCTGTTTCTATCAATACCCAACCCACCCTGCTTCTAATATACCACCTAATATACCACCTCATATGAGATATATATACACCTTACATAGTCAGGACACAAAAAACACAGTCACACTGGTTCAATATTACATACACACTGGCCCAACATACTCACCATTGTGTTGCCACAGTACCTGACATTGGTAGATCACATGACCTGCTTATTGCTGTAAATACAAGTAGCCATGATGTAGATGATCCAGAATATGTAATTTGTTTGGTGACAACCAACATATTTTTTGACAATTTAGGCATCCAAACAACTTGGAGTAAGTTGTAGACCTAAAATATAGACAGAGGTGAGGGTTTTAGTGAGCTCAGACCATTTCCATTTATGAGTTCTGTCCATATCTGTCATTTTTTATTTGAGCCAAAGTGTACCTCTATGCTACAAAAAAGCAGTCATCACCACATGAAAGGGCTTAAAAAAATAGGCCCAGATAACATTTTGGATCATTGTGATTTGAGCTTGCAATAACCCTCACAAAATCACCATTTTTCAGTGGCTATTGTAAGCTCAAGTCACAATCAAATTGGATGATTCAAAATGTTATTTGGGCCTATTTTTTAAGCCCTTTCATGTGGTGATGACCATTTTTTGTAGCATAGAGGTACATTTTGGCTCAAATAAAAAATGACAGATATGGACAGAACTACCATAAATAGAAATGGTCTGAGCTCACTAAAACCCTCACCTCTGTCTATATTCTAGGTCTACAACTTACTCCAAGTTGTTTGGATGCCTGGATTCCTCTAAATTGTCAAAAATATTATTTGTGGCAGTCACTGTAATAAGGCAGAGTCACCTGTCTATCTTGCCAAAAAAGGCATCCTGCCAACTGTACAGTTGAAATTGCAGCCTCAAAAACCTAGGTCCACTTTCTTACCTTCTAGATATGGGCATGTTTATTTGTTCATTTCCCAGCCCATTTCAGCTTATCTCAGCAAATAAATTACATATTCTGAATCATCTACATCATGGCTACTTGCAAACCTGAAGGCATGATACTAAGCACAGTTGAACACCACATTTTGAATAGGCCAATTGGACTTGGCAAAAAATGTGATACTGATCTAAGCAATGACATACCATAAAACATTTTCATGATCAAAACCAAAAAATGATACATCATATTTGTTTCAAGATGTAGGTTAGGGGATGACTAATCCCAAGTACATGTGGCTTATGTCATGTCTTTGCTAAGTTGTTTATCAACCAACCCTTTGTAAGTACTTCCACCACATAAATCAATACTAATATCAATACTTATAGGCATTTCATCATTGTAGTCTCTTTTGCAATGGTTCACTGTGATGACAGTTGCTGCAGTGCTCCTTTTTGAGTGCCCGCCTATCCCAGCCAGAATCTTACTCATGCCATTGAACCAACTTCTACCATTATATCCCTATGCAATGATTCACTGTGGTGACATTTGCTATGGTGCTTCATCTCAAGCACTATCAATACCAACTGCACATCATTTCCTGAAATCAAACCTTAGCTGTACAACAGTGCTATCACATAAGCCATACTCCCAGGCACTGTTCCTATACAGCACCACATCTGCTCCTTCATTATGCATATCTTAAGCTATATAACTAGATGGAATACAATCACCCACCCATGGAGACCAGTATCACAGTCTCAATATAATGCCAACAGGGTCTTATACCTTGGTCTTTGTGACTGCAGGTGCTAGTTGCAAGAGTGTAAGCTAAGGTAGAGGAGAGACAAGACAGTACCTATTTTGGATCACATGTGACATCCTCGCCGTCTTCCCTTACTCCCATCACTGTTCTGTCATCATCATTCCCACTCCGCCATTCACACCCAGAAATCAGATGGCTCAAGGTTTCCCTCCTTTCCTGCAGTTTTCTTCCAACCCACCCTCCTCTTCCCTCTATTCTCATCATTCCATGGATGGTAGCTTTTTCCTAAATCAAGTTTTTTTCCTCATTGAGGTTTTACTTGGTTAGGTTTTGATGCACCTGATCCATAGTCAGTAATTTACTTCTGTATACTCTCTATGCTGGGCAGGGTCGTCTGTCTTCCTCAATGCTTTGAGGCTGCCTGGCATCTGAACCTCAGAGTTCAGGAGAGAATCCTCTCCTGTGCTGAGGTTCATTGGCAAATACATTACTTTGTACAGCAAGAATGATGAAATACCTTATCAGCATAGCAACAGTAATGGTAAGTCTGTTTTCACAACCCCTGCTTATGAACTAAACCAGCACAGGTGAAATACAAAAATAGAATTTCCATATATGTATTCCAGCACTGTATGTAACACTGCAATTTCAACACAATTTTGAACACCATATTGTAGCCTGTAAGTCTAACACTACAATAACAGAGAGAATGGTAAAGAAAATTGAGATGATACAGGTTAGCAAAAAATGAACTCAGAAAACAATGATCACCAAAAACAGGGAGAGATATTCAAGTCAGTGAAACCTTGGAGTATCATTCCATGTTTGAGGCTCGCTCATAGAATGAGTCTATAAATAGAACTTGTAACCTCTATCCATTCAAGACTCTTTGTATGGAATGTGTTATACTGTATCATTTCGATTGAATGATCAGCCCATGTTACACATTACAGGGGGTGTTCATTGACCAAGGTGATCATCTTGGCCCCATGACTGTTACACCTTCCTAAAGTGGTGCAGAGCACCCATTAATTAATAGTTAGTCGGGGGGTCTTACCATGCTGGAAATGCTGATGTGATAAAGTCATGTGTGTCCATAGGCAGCTAGCTGTAACCCAATTGACAATGCGACTTCTGCTGCCTATTACTGCTCCACATAGCCTCTATTTCAAATATATGTCTTTTAAATCATCACAGAGTGCTTTTTCTCCCAAGAACCGTGCCCATCACGATGAAAACCAACAAGATATACCATACCACCCATTCCTGTTATACCACCACCTCCTGTTGGCTATGATTCGCCAGAATACCGCAGCTCTTTCCCAAACTCTTCACAGACAACTCCACAGATCTCTCCTGTCATTCAGCAACTTATTACTGACCATGCAGGTCCAGGTATAACACTATTGCAAACTCCTACCTCTGCTACGCCAGATACACCAAATCCTCTCCTTGAACCATTTGTGCATCATGCAACCCACCCCCACTGCTGGCTCCATCCCTATATGAACATGTTGAGCTTGTCTTGCAAAGTATTGATGAGCATTTTGAATCAGTCGGCCAATTTCTTAACATTCTCTTTGTGAATGTGCCCCATGGTAAACCAGATCCTCGTACATCCTTTCACAAGGACATCATTCTTCATTTCCTTCAAGGACGTAACACAGTGAAGCCGGCAACAATCATTCAAATGATCTACAAGAACCGATACAGTAACCCCTTGTATCTTGCACAGTCAACATCTGAAGAACGAGACTTTGCTTTTGAAGGCTCAGTTGATCCCACAACAATCTCATATGCACGTCCTGCTCTGGCATCTTGGGCCCTGCAGCTTGTTGGTAAACAAGCATATGACAAGATCCGAATACTCACCAAACCAATGGATGATGATGACTTTCCGGTTCATCTTGCAACGTCGGTGAAGGGGAGGAATACTTGACACAGTGTATGGCAGGTCCCCGTAAAGGAGGTCAAGTTGTAGTTCGCAAACGACAACCCCATCCTTTGGTGTGTATCATATCTTGTTAATATATATATCTTATTTCTCAAAGATTCAGGTGGTTGCAATCAGTTTGTTCATTATCAGTCAGAATCGCTATGCCACTGGCTACTTGATGGGAATCTGGCATTTTGCCTGCCAGTCTCATGTTGATGTGAAGCGAATCTTGACTCGACTAGGTCTCAGTGTCCATGATGCGATGGCTCGTGAAGCTCTTAACGCAATGACAGATGAGTGTATGCGCTTCCTCAAAGAATCGGTGGCTGAAGGTATCAGCAATGCACAGGTTCTATACACTACAGTCCTCGACAATGTTCAACAATATGTTCGAGTATTTGAACATGGAATTGGTCTCGAGAACCAATTACGAACAGGTACTTTTGTAACCGTGATCCGTCTTGAAGATGTTGAACTGGGTGCCTTCAAACTAAAGACATATCTTGATGCTGTCAGTCAAAACAAGCGAGCGTCACTTACCGTCTCCTCCCTGTATGGTGATATTGACTGGAAATATATCTGTTCCCTCATGTGATTACACTTCGTTCATGTCCTGGTCTCTTTTGTGCCTGAACTCGATCACCTTTGACCTGAAGTATCAAAAGCATTTCAATCTGATCCAATGGTATGCAAGAGGGACAAAAGACATGGGTTCAGCCACTAGGAACAAATGAGGAGGCTGAAGTAACGACATAGGGAATGCATCGGGCAATTCTTGACTTTGAGGGACAGTCAGGAGTGATAGAAGAGTCCACATCAAAATATTTGCACTGGGTCAGAGGAGATGGAGCTTCGTTTGCAGCAATGTGGCGAGTAATCGACTATCTTGGTGGTACAAGTACCAACAACCTCGAAACATGTCAAAACATACTCCCAACCATAGAAATATGGCATAAGTGCCAAACCAACCTCAATACTCTTGCAATGAACCACTATGGACCAGCAACGTCAAATGATCCGTCCTCCTTGTCACAAAATTCTGGTCATACAGGAATGAAGCGACCGACTGACTTCAAGGCATGTGATTTTTATCCAACCTCTCACATGATGACAATGATGTGGGATTGTCATGTGTTGGACTGCTGGAGGTATGAATCCTACTTGGGCAAAAATTCTAATGCTGATTCAGTCAAAGTATCTTGATTGCAGATCACCAAGATCTCTGCGAACATTTTGCAATCCGTGCTAAAGATAACCAACTCCCAACACTTGATGAACTTGTTGACCAAGCCGACATCTTGTATTCCAGATATTCAACATCCAATGCTTATCAACAAGCACTGTCTAAGAAAGCTCATTCAGCTTTGGACTTGGCGGTGAAAGTTCCAGGAGCAAGCGAGCCTTTTATTGCTAAGACATCTTCCACCAATAAATCATCAGAGGAAGACCCTCAGCCTCTAGGGGAAACCAAGGTAGAGGATTTTGATGGAGACCAAGTCCTTGTGAATTCAATACTTTTTATACGTGAGTTTGGGTGGTGGGTGGCAATTGCATACACTGTCCCTGAAGGTGATATCGGTCAAGTCTGGGAGATATTGAAGGCAAGTTTTTTTTTCTGTCAATGTATCAATTGAATAAATGATACAGATCTGGATATTTGTGTTTGCCGGGTCCACAAACAAGAACTATGTTTCCTACCTCCTGGAGATGTATTGCTTTTCCGTTATGACACATCCATTCAGCTTTGAAATGCTATTCTCAACAACTGGCTGGTCAATATCTCAGGAGAACTTGGCTGATGGATTGAACATGATCTGTTGCAAGAACATTATAACAAATGGCTTGAACATCATGTGGAGGTCCATGGTGGTGACTTTGCTGACGATTTCTATTGAAAAACTATCGCTCCCAACATTGAAGCTTTCCTGCATCTGAAAGAGGAGTTTGAATCTGTGTGGGAGCTTTTTCGCCAAGGAAAGGCACACAGACCACTTCATCTTCGAGATGAGTATACTGCTTAAACTCTATCATGATGAAGAAGTTCACCTCTTCTCTTTCACCCACTCAATGGGACACATTGCTCAGGATCTATTCAATTTGGGGTGCGAGACAGTAAACTCAATAACTTCCTCCAGAAGTCTGTGCTGTGGGCTTGAATTGTAGAGTTGATGGAAAGATTCAGGGATGGGCATTCAGACAAAGCAGTTCAGAAGGACATTGATGACATTCAGGAGCGGTTGAATGAAGCTATGGACACTGATATCAACTTTCCATCTCCACTAGCTCTGACTACCCAACCAACCCTATCTGACACCGAAGACGAAGATGAATCCGATATTGAGGCTAGGGACACTGACGAGGTGGATGAAGAAGATTACAGTGAAGCTGATTTTGCTGGCAACTCTGACCTAGTCCCAGGTCGGTTACAGTCAGATCAGCATGAAGATGACAAACTTCAATCAGAGCAATTGGAGGAGGAATTTGATGAGGGATTTGGTCATGATGAGGACAGCTGCAGTGATGATGATTAGGATAGTGTATAGAATACTATATGAAAGTAAACCTTTTGATGGCGTGAAGTTCTTGGGGGTCCATAACTTGCTGTAGACTCAGCAACACCTGGCTGATATCGAACCCATTGCACTGGCTTTGTATAACTGTTCTCGGAACCACTGGCAGTTGCTTTCCATTTGGTAGGAGGCTCATTGGTTTGATTGAGATCGGCACTAGCAAGTATAGGCCGCTTTTGAGATGGGACTTCAGCTTCGATTGGAGTGATTAGATCAGAGATTTCTCCATTTGAGTTCGATTCGATAGTTTTGCGAGTATGACATGGAGCTCGAGAAGTCTTCTCAACAAGCATAGCAAATAATTCTTCTTTGTAGGTGTTACATCCGTGCACTTAGACTAATCAGCCGGCCCTTAAAAGCCCTTGTTCTCATTATA
>QLOY01005998.1:0-19518 GCA_003313965.1 Megacollybia marginata
TTTCAGGCCTAGGTCAACTCTGTATACTTGAATAGGTGTTCTGACTTTATAGACCTCTGGCAGACCATCTAGGCCTTTGATGGCTTTAATATTCAATATTTGAGGTCTACTATATTGGTAGATTCACTGAGAATATTTATCAGCAGATCTATCAAGAAATGAAAAAGTGTGAAAGTGTTAACCACTCAGGTATCAGATCTACCAGGCAGGTATCACACCTTTTTATTTCTTGATAGATCCACTCATAAATATTCACCAATAATTCTGGAATAGTGAAGCCATCAAAGGCTTGGATGGTCTGCCAGAGGTCTATAAAGTCAGAACACCCAGCAGAAGTGAATCCTATTGATCTGGGCACCCATTTTCATTTCTTGATGGATCTGCTGATAAATATTCTCAGTGAATCTAGACCTCAAATCTTGAATGTTGAAGCCATCAAAGGCCTAGATGGTCTGCCAGAGGTCTATAAAGTCAGAACACCTATTCAAGTATACAGAGTTGACCTAGGCCTGAAACTGAAAACCTATAGACTGATACTGTATTGACTGAGATTCATTATGTATATGCAATACACATATAGAGTTGGTCTATAGGTGTTTAAGGCTGGTCTGTACAAGTATACACTGGTATTTAGCTATTGAATACAATGAATACTGGCCCATACCTATTGAATATCAGCCTATAGAAAGTGAATGCATACTTATAAGGGTGTATATATGCCTATTAAGAAGTTGTATGTGTCTATTTTTATTTTCATTGCTGGCTTTTTGAAAATAAAATGCAAATTATGCAAGAACAAGAGCATGTATGGCAAAATGAATATCACCATGATAATCACATTGAAATTCTGCATCTGTCCATATAAAGGAGTCAAAAGTTCCCACAGTCATAACTTGCCTAATCTGGTCATGGCATGCCCTATCTTTTCCTGCATTTGATATTTTCTATGTTTTCTTTACTCTAGCTAAAAATAGTCTGATATAATTAGATCATGTTTACCTAATACATATACACTATATTCATCAGTCACCAAATGCATATATGTGAACCTGTCCTATAGCATAAGGTTATGTGACTCACCTAACTCATATAAATACATACACATATATTTACATATTTATATCAGTTACCAGCTCCCTTTTCTACTTATGGTATAAGATTGTGACCTATTCATAAGCATACTATATATAGTGGCTATCAGGTAGTATATATATATAGCATTGCAGGCCTATTATTATCCTATATGTAGTATTATATAGGCTGATAGCTTATGGTATATGATCATGTGACATATGCATAAGCATACTATATATAGTGGCTATCAGGTAGTATATATATATATAGTATTGCAGGCCTATTATCATCCTATATATAGGTTGGTAATCTATGCATAGGCTTTTACTGTATGGTAGCAACCACTATGGGGTGTGTTACAGTCCAGCTGAGGCAAAGTTACGTGTTATGCTGTCTAAAATAAGCAACAACTTGGTGCAATGAACAAGTTCAAGCTGATTGTTCAAGGTATAAAAAAGTGTAGTTTGGTAGCTTAATTTGACATTTTCTATGCTCACAAATACTAAACAACCCAAACCTCAAGGAATTGGCATTCCTCCAGAGATTGAAGCTCGAGTTCAGCTCTTCTGAAGCATCTACCAGATTCCCTGCCCCTAGAACCAGCTGACACCTCATACTTGTTTGGTCTCTGTCAAGACAACATTGATGAGAAAGGTCTATACTATGCCTTCAACAGGAACTTGGAAATCTGTTTTCAGACTCACCGATTGGGTCCAGGTAGTGTCCTCATGTTCTCTGAGCAGGGACAAAGACTCGAGCAAGGCCTTATTAACATGGTTCAACGTGTTATCAAGGACTCACTATCAGATCGTGAGTTTATTTGCCAGCACTGGATTGAACAGCTGATTCAATACTGGTGCCAAGATACCAAAAAAGTGAGTCTATTCATTTTGTCAATTGATAGACTAACTAGGGCTTCAAACTGTCCCGTATACTGGAGATGGCTGTCCCGTATACGGTGGATCCCCATATGGAAATTCTGAAGATACGGGCCAGGACTGAACATACCTGTATCCCATACCATATCATCCTGTATGCCTGTATTTACTGGTACAAATTCAGCATTGTAGAGGTTCTAGTGGTCTGTACTTACTTTAGGATGAATGAAATGAACCATTCTGAGGTGATGCCTGCGAAACCAGTCAGAAAATTGGGCTATACAACAAGTTGAACCCTACCCGTATCAAATACAGCCGTACTCCGGGCTTCCAAAAGCGGAAAAGGTACAGGTACCGTCCAGTATTTACAGTCCTGTACAACCGTACCTTTACAGGTATGGTTTGAAGCCCTAAGACTAACCTTTTTAGACAGCCTCTTTCACTCAGCAGTGCCACCGATCCTGATCAAACTACACTACCAGCTGAGCTGACCAGCAACTCAGAACCACTAAGGAAGAAACAGAAGCAGCCTATTACAGTGATTCAGAAGTTGGAATCATTGCTGACCAGACAAACTCCAAGTCTGAACTTGAAGCTTCCTCTTGTCAGCCTAAACCATCAGCACCAACTTTTGACAAGGCCGAAATCACATACCCAGCAAACTCTGGTCTATTTCCTCTTGCTAAACCATTGAAGCAACCATCGCTTTTTGACTTTGGTGAGAGTAGTGTTCAAAGAGGGGTCGCACCTGAAGTTGTGGCTGCACAGGTCTGCAAACTGGAAGGTATGATGTGATGACATTATTAGGAAGGAGAACTCAGCCAAGGAGAGGAAGATGCTTCATAAGAAGAAGTTGGCTGCTGAGAGACAACAGAATTTCAGGGAGTGACATCAAGGTGAAAAGTGAAGATGGCCATTTTGCAACCAGACTGTGGTGAAACATCTGTCATCACAGATCTCAGTGATCTGGCTAATGTTTCTCAACCTAATGGACAGGCATGGCACAAGACCAGATATGGGGCAAGGAATGGTGTAGTGCATGGAAAAGCAAAGTAGACAAATTGGTTTCACATTCTTCTTTTTACCCCAATTGATCTATCAGCTCGTTGTGTTGCTTTCGAAGCTGCAGCCATTGAAAAGGACCTTCACAACCAGAATCCTGCTGTTTACAAATCACTCACCAAAGGGGTCATTTATAAATGGATTGCAAAGGATGGTAAAGGTTGGTCAACTCAAACACTTGAGAATGTCAAGCGACAATCTCAAGTCTTTGGTACTGGCCGTGTTGGTGTATTGACACCATACCCCAAGATAGTCGAAGAGATTAAGACCAAGTTTCTTCAAGTCCGAGACAGTGGCATCACAGCCAATCACCTTCTAGGTTGTTCAATCATCTTGGCTGTCATACAAGTTTGAAAACCTCAGCTTTTACAAAGTTTCAGAGTTTCCGAGGTCTGCTACTCCAGATTTTTTTTTCTTACTCAATCTTTTTAGTTCTATGTCAGCCAATTTTTTAGAGTGTCATGAAATGGTCTGTCCACCATGGAACACAACCTGCAGCTCACATTCCCAATGATTGGGCTATCCACTGTGAACGTACCCTATTCGATCTCATTATCTTCTATGAAAACCCCTGCCTGTTGATGAGGAATGTGCGAGTGCATGGGGCGAGACCAATATATCTAGAAAGCCTGCTAATCCACACAGAGCACTGCGGACAACAAGACACTTCTAATATATGCACAACCGCTTTGATATTCCGAGTTTTGTGAGGTCAGAAGGAGAGCTTTGCGAGGTTTCTATCTCAATAGAAGGTTGTACTGATTTTCTAGAAAACGCAACAAACATATTTCCTATAGACCAGGAGTGTGTTTAGACACCAAGGGTGTATGATAGAGGCTGGGAACGTATATCTCACAAATTCACAAATGGACAATCACAATTTATCACCAAGTCAAACACAAATGTCAACCAAAAGACAAATCCAAGTCAAGACATATGCAAATCCAAGACGATTCCTCAAATCAAGTCTCAAACACATGAAGGATAGCACAAACACTGATAACAATAGATTTGCAAACACAGAACCCAAAGTACAACAGGTAGCAAATCACTTATCTAACTACTAGAACTTCAAGTCCTTTTATACAAATGCCAAGCAGATACTAGAATAGATGAAATGTTTCCAAGCTTTCTTCCTAAGCTGATTCTGACTTACAGGAGAGGACAGAAGGCTTATCCGAACGCTCTCGACCTTTGATGATTCCTTAGGCTGATGGTCCCTCAATTACTATCTTCCTTATTAGGTCCTATCCGATTTTCTGAATCTCTCCGATACTCCTAGATATGACTGGGCAGATCTTTCCAGGCCCTCGATCATCTTACAAAGAGACCAATCCTAGAGTCATCGCAACTCCAACATTTTCAATCCATGATCACTGAATTCTAGATCAGTGGAGCTGAGCTGATCGACATTATCCCAAGTGCCAGTGCTAGACCAAGCAACTCCTAGACTATTTCCAGGTCCAAGCAGAGTCGAGTCCCAAGGCTTTCTAACTTTCCTGAGCGTTTCTCTAACCATTCGACTTTTCTAGTTTTCCTGTAGCCTATTACCATTTGCTTTCTAGATAGTCAACTTTTCTAGATCTTTTTGTAGATAGCTTGGATTTGAATGATATTCTTTCTTTTACTAAGTAAACCTTCTGGCAAATACCTCATAGAGTCTAGCCGATTCATAAGTTAACCGTATCTCAAGCGATAGCTAACCCCGACTCATCAATCTGGTTTTCTAGATCTCTAACACATAGCTTTAACTGTGTTGTAAGCTATAGCAAGTAATTCATAGAATGCGGATATCCAAGGCATAGACTTATGTAGAGTATTGAAAGAGCAATTTATAGCCTTAGCCGAAAATCAGTCGTATCACTGTCTTCTCATCAACATGGATCAAACTGGAATCCTTGTTCTTCTCAGCTACTCCAAGACATATGCAGACAAAGGGTCTCGTGATGTGGCAATCACAGGC
The DNA here is from genome assembly GCA_003313965.1 of Megacollybia marginata. Lineage (NCBI taxonomy): Eukaryota > Fungi > Basidiomycota > Agaricomycetes > Agaricales > Porotheleaceae > Megacollybia > Megacollybia marginata. Next base: position 4,978 of record QLOY01005998.1, read on the forward strand.
TCTGATGAAAAGCAAGCCTATAGTCTCCTTCGACACCAGCTGGTGATTTTCTCCCATTCCAGTGTGTCTGGGCTGGTCAGACAGACAATTCACTGCCAAAAGGACCCAACATTCAAGATGCCAAGAGCCTTGGTTTCGATTTTTTCTCTGCCAAGAGCAAGAAACAAAACAGTCAGTACTCTACCCTAGTATACAATATCTCTGGCACCCTACGTCAAGAGCGTCTGTGAAGATCTTCATCTTCCCATGGACCAGAAGTTGATCCTCTACATTGATTGCTATCCTGTCCATATCAGCGAAGCATTCCAAATCCATGTGCTTGAGGAGTATCTGAACATTTTTTTAATATTTGTTCCTGCCAATTGCACTCCTGTATTCCAGCCTGCTGATGTTGGCCTGAATCACATTTCCTGCAACAGAAATGTCTTAATTATCTCGTTGACAGCCACAAAAATCAGATCAACAGTGGTTTAACTCCAGATCAGATCAAATTCACCACTGCGCTTCGCAATGCAAGTGATTGACCTGTATCACTTCATGCAGTCATCCAATGGTCAGAAAATTGTCCAAAAGGTGTTGTGTGGGAGACTTTAGCCTTGGGGAAGACTGCCTATTTGCTCGTCAAGCAGGGGACAAGTACCTGAAAGCTAACCCTGATTTAGTCAAGGAGATTGAAGATAAAATTGGGAAAGGTGCTCTCAATCTCCAAGCAGATGAATTGAACCACAAAGATGGATCTGAAGACTTGGGAGACTTGGAAATGGTGGAGACTGAACATGATGACACAGCAGTGTCCATTCGTGATATTGTCTGAACTACCTTGGATGTGTTGATAATGAGACACTTACTGTTGAAAAAGTGAAGATGACAAAGGAGCACAGACTTGCTCTGACTGGAAGTGAGGAGAATGTATTGGCATATGAAGACTGCTCAGATGGTGACTTAGAGGGGGGTGAAGAGGAATAGAACTTTGTATTACCATATCCAAAACCCATTTTCCAATTTAGTCCAGCATTAGCAACTTTTCGACAATTATGTGTGGAAATAGGCAACTTTCAAATGGGGCATTATGTGTTACAGTTGCTACCATACACTACGGTACAGTATTTTGAATAAATCAATTCGTGCCATGTTTGCTGTGGCTCTGCCATGATTCTGCCAGGCCTTGCTATTGCTGTCGCAAATCTATGTATAACACTGTCCAGAATCTGCAAAACACTCTGGACAGCAGTCCATTAGATCATACAGCATATCTGGTGGTGGTTTGAGTCTGTTAGTTGTTGGAGGGTGCTTGCTGCCCCAACCCAATTTTCATCACATGACCTTTTTGATTTTCACTCAAACCACTAATCCTAGTTGTTGTATTGTATCATTTTTGTCAATAAATCTCTTTTATAACCTTGATGTCTCAACTCTCAGCTATCTCTGATAGTCCACTAGCTCATACAGGACTATGCAGAGCCAGGAAATTCACCTTTGCAATCCACACATTCCAACAGTCCTGTAACTCCCAACAGGCCTTCTGTCCATTCTTTCATCATCAACTTCAAAGACAGCATCACAGTATGAGCAAATTGACATGGTTATAAAGATTGATTCCACTCTTTTGAGCCTCTGTCAGTAAGCAAATGCAGGAACATTGTATAGCGAAAATTCATGGACATTTTAGTAACATAGCAGAGTTTAGTAACTAGAAGATGCACCAAATTCAATGCCAAACCCTTTATTGGTGTGGCTATTATGCTGACAGGCAGAGAATGCACTCCTTCTGCATACCTTAGTAAATATAGGAATAAAGAAAAGAGCTGATTTTCCATAGCTGGTGACAGCAGATCCTCTCCATCTAGTATTTTAGTGATAGCATCCAGCTGAATAGGCCATAGACCCTCTGTCCACTTGGAAATGAGCTTGTTTGAATGACTGAAAGACAAGGATATACAGACACACTTATCTGCAATGAATAGACACAACACACCTGAGTGAGATGCAACACATGCAACTAGATGTGGCACATGTGATCAATTGCCTGAATAGTGCATTGAGCCACCCTCCCCTAAAAAATCTTTCTTCCCCTCTCCCACCATCTATATGATGCTGATATGTTCTCTGGAGGATGAAGACTTTCTTAATACAGTCTCCACCAAGATTTTCATGATTGGACACTCATTTTTTTTTCTGTCTCCATCAACATGCTTTCTAACTTGGATATGCTAGATGTTCAAAACTGAATACATCCAAGCCAATGCTGCAACAGCCTGGTTCTCTAGTCCTCCATCTAGCCCCATAGCACCTGCAGAACCCTCTTGTATTCCTCAGAAACAGCCAAATCTCAGTGAGTTCAGTGAGGATAACAATATATCAGAGGGAAATACATGTACATGTCACAAGAAAGTCCAGCTATATGAAGATATCATTAGTACTCAGAAAAAATAATGTCACCTGCCTATTTTCAGACAGTTGTGGAAGAACAAGCAAGCATTGCAGCCAACATTATGTGCATAGACTAGCATAGAATATATCTACAAGAAATGGTGTGATGGTATGATGAGGTTGTGAAGATACAGATTGAATACTGCTATATTTAGATAGACAGCCTGGCAGGTCAGAAGAAAAACACACTGTAGAGCCAGTTTCTCATCAATTCAGACCAAACAAACTAGTAGCATGTATTCCCCCCCTTTGTCTCCTGCAGTGCCTGGATGTGTCTGGGCATTGAGTCATACAAGTTCTGAATATAGTCAAGGGGAATCTGATACCACTCTTCTTGCAAAGCTTCCCACAATTGGGTTTCGGTCTGTGGCAGAATCAGCCAAGCAGGCTCCAGACATTCTCTATGATGTTCATATCAGCACTAGAAGGCACCCACAAAAGAAGGTCAATGCTGTGATTCTCAAACCACTCCCTGCAGATGCCAGCCTGATGTTTTGGATTACCATCCTGTTGGTAATAGGATTGAGACCAAGGTCTTGAAAGCTTCCCCAGAGGTATTTCATGGTATAAGAACCAATCCATGTTTCCTTCAATGCAGACAATGCAGCCAACTGCAGGATAGGTTATCATTCCCCACACTATAACCTTACCCCCACCATGTTTCACCTTCTTCTTTGTGTAGCGCTGATCCAAGTGCTCTCCAGGCACCACTCAATCCCATCCATGCCAAAAACATGAAAAATAGACTTGTTGGAAGTGCCAATCCTCAGCAGTCCAATCCAAGAAGTCTTTTGCCCATGTGAATCTCTTTTTCTTATCTCACTTTGTGATCAAAGGGACAGGTCAACATATATGAGGCTCTAGACCACTCTCTCATAGTCAGGCTCTCACCATGGACATCCAGGGAAATATTGGCACTATAACTCAGTGGCATTTGTGACTGTCCCATTATGCAGGTGCTGGTGTGCAAGCTGCATGTCATGCTCGTTCAGTTTATGTGGGCACCCAGGCCTGTGTCTGATCTCAATGTAGTTTTCCTTGTCACCATATTTCTTGATTATTCAGATAATCTGGTGGTCGGAAAGGTCATATTTCTCCTTGATAGCCTTCTTTATCTCTCAATTTTGTCGGTCATCTTTCTTCATGGTTACAATCTTGGCCTTGGTTCTGTCTTGCCATTTGTAGTCAAAGAATGTGATGGTGACAAGTGGAGTTGATACAACATGAAATGATGCTGTGGTGGTTGAATTCAGGTTTGCAAAATGTGATTGTGTTCAACAGTTCAACATTACTATGCCATTTTCTTGGCAACTATTGCACCTATTGATTTGAGCTTTCAGAGCCATATTCTATGCTACCAGTTATACATTTTGACTCACTAAATTTTGTATTCAGATAAGAGCTATTTTGTTGACTTTGCTCAGAAACCCATGTGACTTAGTGTATAAGCATCATTAGTTAGTAACTGACCTATATACACATTGTCAGTGTATAAGTTCTATTCCCTAAATTATATTTAGACTGAGCTGTGGTGTGTTGTTTCTGACTCCTGCTACATGGCAGTGATACATTCAACACATACAGATAGATGCACATGTCAATTTCTTCAGGGTGTGTTGAAGCTGCCTACTACCATATAGGGTGTGTATGTCACATCTTGTATGTCCTGCTGAAAGACCCTCTAGGTCCTGCCAGAGGGTTTCTGAAGCCATAGATGATGAATTAATGCACAGGTATATTGGTATAAGCGTGTCACACTGAATATCACATAAGCAAAGCTCCAGGGCAGCAAACACCCCATGATAGCTAATAGACTAAACAGTTCTGCACTTGCAAGAATGGTGATGTATCACTGGTGCTTCTGAGGGGGATGTATGTCCTGTCACATTCTGCCCATCATCTGTTACAACCAAGTTACAACATTTCTCATTCCATTGGATCTGTTTGTTGCAAGTACCACAATAGCCCTGAACCAAGCACATACATTTCTGCACACTGTTTCTGTGAATCCATGGTCTGTCACAGTGGCTACCAGACAGTAATGATGCATTAGATTTGGAAGTCTTTACACATTCACCAAGTAACAAATGACACAAAATACTTCTTCCAATGAGCAGTTGTCACCCACTTCAAGTGAACAAGACCAGCTATGACAGCAACATCAGTAGAAAAACAAGAACTTTGAATCCCCACACCCCTAGAATGAGCAATGTTATCATAAAAAATACTCACAGCTTGAACAACAGACAATATAGCAGACAGATGCAAAGTTGCAGAAGGGCCAGCACCCAGAGAAGAGAACAGATAGACATCAGCAGCAGACATGGGGGGGGGTAACTTGGGTGGGTAACTTCAGGGGTAAGAGGGTCCACTTGAGGAAGGGGTTGGTTGTGGGATTATATTTTAAGATATAGGGTCAGTTTTTTCAAGGACCTTAGGGTGTTGACTGACCAACTGTTGGCATATGGGAACTTATTTCCATATATGGAAATAACATATTTTAGCTGTGCATCATCTTCATCATCTTTTTCCACCTCTCCCAACCTCGCAAGCATCACAGACCCAGCCAGGCTCAGAATAACACAGTCTTACATAGTCCAGGTGGTACTATAACTGGTAAGTAGCAATCTGTGATAACAGGAGAAACTTACATAGTGTGTTTCACAGCCTCACCTTTAGACTGGCCACAGTTCAGACTGAACCCAGGTCCAGACCTGACCCAAACCTGAGGTCCAGGTTCTCTGGCTATGTTGGACCCAGACCCAGACCTGTTGGTGGGGTTCAGGTCTGGGATGAGGGAGGACCTCCAGGCCTCAGGTGCACCAGGTCTGCCTCTGAGTTAACTATGGTCAATGCAGAGACAAATTACAGCTGTCTGCATAATTGTAGCATGTTTTCGAAATTAGTTGTTGATGACAAACCCTACTCCACACAGCTAAATTTAATTATTCTCCCAACATCTGTGCTGTATATATATGTCTGCAGTGAATATATGTGTCTGATCCATCTTTGAATCTGAATTTATGGAAGCTAATCAGCCCAGTACCTGTTGGGAAGAGGGCCAATTCTAACATTGTGGGCAAGGCTTGCTGTAAGTGTCTGTCTTTCAGAAAGCAACCTAGCATGAAGGCAAGGCAGATTCTGACTTTGTCACCCCTCCCAACTGCCTTGCCTTTGACCAAATGGCAATGAAGGCACCCAATTCCAAGCCTTAAGGAACATGTTGAGGAGGCAGCCAAACAGAGATTCACATTCATCTTGATTGTGCTGCATTAAGCCCAGCTGCAGACAACTCACCAGGTGGAAGGAAGAATCAGAAACATTGCTACCATGACATTTCTGATGATGAATCAGACAGTGATGTAGACCCTCTTACCATTGACAACTTGCTGATTCCTCTACACACAAAGCTTCCTAGCCTACAACTTCCTTCAATATGCAGACCATCTCAAAGCAAAAGGGATCTGATATGCTGAAAGCATCAACAGCTTCAACAAAAACTTTTATGTTGATTCTATTGGGATGGAAGAGGGAGCAGTGAGAAATGTGCTGGTAAGCTTGTCATCATCAGAGTAAAAAAGCTTGCTATGTTAAGCCTGAACTGAATAAAAAGAATGACACTAGTTGAACTGACTAAACTTGATTCAAATGGATCAAGCCTAATTTGAAGTAATGTAGGATACACTTGCATAGTGTATATAATGTATTTTATACAACCTGTCTATACAATGTAACCCGAGTCTCTAAACCAGCCACAAATACTGTCAGGAGTCATAGACAGCATCCCAGATTAGTTTCAATGGGTTGCATGTCTCCTCACCAGTCAGTTCCCCAAGAATAAAATCACACTGATTGCAGATCCATGCCTTCATCACAGAAAAGCCACCACCACCACTGCTGGCTGCAGCACCTGTTGTTCCCATACCCAGGTGACAATAGGATTGAGGTCAGGTGAGTAGGCAGGAAGGTATACAAGATGCATACACATCAAATGCAGCAACAGAACAAAAGTAGAACTCACCATGCCTCAACAAACTCTCTCAAGCCTTCCAAATGATGTACACTAGAATTGTCCATAACAATGACTGAGTTGGGGCCTGGGTAAGGCTTCATACATATTGTCCATGAGAGCATCAAGGAACAGCCAGAATTCCTCTCCATTCCATGCTCAAGTAATCAAATTAAGGCTGTCAAGTGAGATTGTAGGTAGAATAGAATACCTGGTCTGCAGTCAGTACAGAATTGACACATACCTTGTACCTCTGATAAAATAATCATGTTGATGGGCTCTGTCCCCAACTGGTGCCCAACCAAAGCAACAGTTTGTAGTGAACTGGTTGAGTGCAGATTCATCAATGAGAAAACCAGGTGCTCAGGTACATAGTTCTCAGCAATGAGAGCTTGATGGTTATTCTCATGAGCATCCCTCCCAATCTGTGGAACCATATCATGAGTAACAGTGCAAATGGAATACCTTGAAATACCTCCTTCTGTGGAAGCCCCATCAGATAAGGCTCCTTGCAATTGTGTCCTCAGAAACCAGAATGTCGCAAGATTGAGATAACAAGCACTCAATGAGTTGTCAGTTTAGCACCATAATTTCTAAAGAGGTGAGCATCTGGGGAGCCCCAAAAACCGTCTAGATACTTGGCTGGTTTCTCTAAATGTTCATCTTACCCTTCACACAACATCCACACCAATGGATGTTTGTGCTGCAATATCTTTCAGTGATACACCATTTTCCAGCATGGTCAAGATAAGCTCCTTTTTGGCTGAGTGTATATAGTGATAGACCATTGTAGTTGCAGTCTGAGAGGCATTGAAAACTGTCACCATTGACAAGCTGTTAAGTCATATATTGATAAGCAAACAATTTTCTAAAATGTGCTACGATTATGCAGACAGCTGTAATGTAATGAGAGATATAAAACAATACACTTTACAAAAATATACAGAATTGCGTGAATTTTTTTTGTGTAGTCGTGTTTACTTGTGACATCACTTCCTTTTGCCTCACCAGCATGGCTGACAATAATCCCGATGATAATACAGCCAACAGTGCACAGTACACACCCCAATTCACACTCAAATACCAACTGTACACTATTGAGAAGACTCAAAAAGGGAAACCAAGCAAAGCAAAGCTGAAGAAAGCCAATATGAAGACTAAATCTGATTTTATGCATGCTCTAGCGCCAACTAAGGATGCCTACCACAAATTTGTCAATGCTGTGTTTGATAAGTTCAAGCTCAAGAAGTTTATGGGCAAGAAGGTGTTCTTTCCTCTGAAATTCCTCATACCACCTGCCAAGTACATGGTTATCTACAGCTAATGGATTGTTCTATACTAGTATTCACAGGGTTAGTGAAGCTTTTGTCATTGAGACCTGGGACAAATATAAAGATGCTGTTGCATTGATTTTGGAGAAGCAGATGTGTCAACCTATCACTTTAACAATTGATGAACTTCTGATTGAGAAAGCGATGCAGAAAAGTATAATGTTTTCTTTGCTATATTTATAATACTCACATTTGAGCAGTCTAGTGAGCAAGATAGTGGTTCAGATAGTGAGGGCAATGTAGAAGAATCTGATGAGGTGCATCTCTTCTCTATGCATGATATGATATAACAGTATCTCTAGGATGATGAAGATGGTCTCACTGCTCTTGACCGCTCTCGTGCCCAGGCTCAAAAGGACCTTGAAGAAAAGTATGGAAATTCAAAGGACCACTCTCTAAAGTACGCATGCACCTTTACTGGGGACTTGGTTCCCTTTGACACCCTTGATGGTCAGTGAGTGGGCTGATGCCACTGTCAATGGCCATACTACTGTTGATGCCCCTCCCAACATGATGTCATTCGATCCTGCAAAGTGCCAGTCTTCTCTCTCTTCCATGTTCCATCCCCATTCTTCTTCGGTTACAACTTCTTCTTCTTCAGCTACCAGTACCAACAGAAATCCCTCTGATATTGCCTGCCTCACAACTCTTGTTACCACTCTTCTCAACCATAACTTGACGCCTCAGACACCCCTTGTTCCAAGCACTCCTCCAAACACAACTCCTAGTTTGCCATACAAGAATACACCATCAAAACTTCCCTGTTTTCTTCAGTATGTGGAAACCACGCTTGGTATTGCTGGCACCACTGCTTTGGAATACTCTTTCACCAAAGAAGGCCTTGGACCTGATGTCCTTCACCACCTGGATGTCAGTGACCTCATTAGCATCGGTCTAAAGCGTGGTGATGCAATTTGACTCCAGCAGGCTGGGCGTAAGTGGTGTGAGAGCGGAGATGCCAAACAGAAATGTCCCACTGATGATGACAGAGTCAATGCCAATAAGTGCCCCAAAACTGCCAATATTAGGTTCAAGAGGCATTTCTGGCCTGAAGAGCAGTCATTGGGGTTATCAGATGGTTCCAGGGTCTCTGCCACCAAACACTGATTATGCATGGTGGTATTTCTGTTTGACATCAGGTCAGATGTGCCTGGTGCCTGATGGAATGATTCCTGTACTTGAGCCAGAACGTGATAGTTATGGTGACAAGTTGGAGATGGACTTACCATAAGTCTTTTTTTATCTGGATTGATCGAGGTTTTTGTTGTGTTGCATTGTTTGTTTCAGTTTGCATTTGTATTCAAGATGTCAATGTTGTCAATTAGAGGTTAGAACAGAATATTGTACCAAATAGAATCCCAATCTGTTTACAAATACCCTGATGCTCTGAAAAACCCTTCTGCCATCTTTCCATCAATTCACTGACAGGCCTCATGCATGATGGATAGAGAGAAGTCCTTTGGATGACAACACAGCCAAGCTTTCATGGAAAAGAAAGCCTGCTCAATGGGATTCATATCTGGCAAGTATGGTGGAAGAAAAATGAGTTTACAACCTGAAGTGAAACAACTTCTCGAGTTCATAGAGTTATACCTGCTTCATCTTCAACAAGAGAGTGAGTTTCTTCACTATGATGAATTCGACAATTGTCCAGTATAAGGACACTCCAAGGGCCAGGATATGGATTTGTGAGAGGGATCTTGAAATTATCAGCTTAGCCTATAACAGAATCTTGTATACATACCACTTTCTCTCGTAGGAATTTCAGGAACTTTTGTGTTGTCACAGAGCCAAGAATGATCTCGTACATTATAATCCCATTGAGGGTCAAGACAGGAATGACTGAAAACTGCTTGTCCCGAACCCAAAATCTCTGCTGAACACACTGATGTCCCTTTCATGCTTCCTTGCTGAGGTTCTTTTGTCTTGAGCAGCCTCGTCTGTAAACATGAACATGTCGGCATCAATATTGGGAAGATTGTTCCCCAATATTGTACATGTAGAGGTTTTGCATAGTCTCATTACATTCAGCAGCTTCAGCAGAGACAGTTTTGTGAGAAAAATGAAGGTGGCAGAGAATCCAGAGCATGGTCAGAACAGATGTTTGAAGCCCACACTGGCTGTGAAGTTGGGTCTGTAACTCATTAAGATATGCTGTGTTATTGGAAAGGAGGAGGCTATGGATAAATTTGACATCTACTGGATTTGATAGACATGGGTGTCCCAAATGCTTGGCATGTGGGTTATAGGAAACACTATATTGTGCATAATTGTTAAAAAACATGATGAGCTTATCTTAAAGTCTGGCAGGGTAGCCAGACTATCTTAAAGTGTCTTACAGTTAATACTTAAGTCACTAGTACTCTACTATATGTACTCTAACACTTTCAAAAGAAACTTAAGACTCACACTTAAGACGCGACCTTAAGACGCGACCTTAAGACGTGACCTTAAGACATGCACTTAAAGCATCTTTGAATGCTACCTTGATAGATATCTCAAAGTATCTTAAGAGGGACGACTTAAAGGTATACTCTTGACTTCAAGTTTGACTTAAGACTCCGACTCTTAAGATTCGGACTCTTAAGATCTTAAGACTCGGACTCTGAGTCCGTCAATTTTGACAAAACTCAGAATGTCCGCTGCTTTCAAATCTCTCAAATACTCATCCGCAGCAAGCCACCCAATGAATGCCAAGCCAACTCTCCTCACGAGTGGCATCGCACTTGAATCCACCAGATCCGACACAGTAGTCACATCCAGTGGCAGGTGATGACATATACAACATAATCGTTGTTTATCACCCAGATGGGTGTGCATATAGTCTGGAGACACATATTCGTGTCTTTTGAGACTGTTCCGATGGTGGTTGAAGATGAGAGGTTCAAGAGGGCAGTGTTTGTTCTACTTTGTTGCTTTGTCCACAACAAGGTCATGTGTGCACGCTAACAGGTCACCTTTGGAAGTTAGTAGTTTTGTTTCAGTATTACAAGAACGTGAATAAGGGGCCAACGTGGACATGTGACCCACACCCCTTCCACAATGCCACCACTATCGAGGGGCTGGGTACAGACGAATATGTCTCTACCTGCAGCTGTAACAGACGATGAGTATGTCGTACTGGTTGATCCTGTGTGATGGAGACATAACGATTATGTTGTGTCTACATACAGGATGTGTGCATGCCACTGCCACCAGTCTGGCCTTGCTTTCAGAACTGATTCCCTTTGCACTCGACAAAACACGGGTCCCGACTTAAGAATTGGAGTCATCTGAAATGGCGGAGTCTTAAGATCAACTCTGAAGATGTTGTAAGATATGTATTGTTGGAAGACGCGTTAAGGTCACGTCTTAAGGTCGTGTCTTAAGTTTAAGTCTTAAGTGTGAGTCTTAAGTTTGAGTCTTAAGTGTGAGTCTTAAGGTCACGTCTTAAGTGGAGGTCTTAAGTTTTGTACATGGTGTACTGTACATAGTAGTAGCTATAGTAACTTAAGTTATGACTCTAAGATATTATAAGACATTTCAGCTGCCCCGCTGGACTTTAAGACAAGCTAAGCCTGTTGTTGAATTGTTGAGTCCATCATAGATGCAGGTCTTCTTGATGCTGAGAATCTTGCAAATCTCAGGGAAAGAGTAATTCTGCTCATAGAAGAGAGCTGGAATCCACTCCTTTATGCAAGTGGTGGTACAAACAATGACATATAACTTTATTTACAAGTGATTCCATATATTTATGAAAAGTGCTGTAACTTACATGGCATGATATTCTCCACAGTGCTGCAAATACTGTGATTACAAATCATTCTTTCTGTCCCACACATTCTACTTGGATCTTTCTATCATTGAACCACTCAAATATAACTAGATTATGTTGTGTGAGAGCTACTTTGAGTAGTATTTGCATTACTCATATTGTTTTGAACTTAAAAGACATTGCTGTTCAGCTGTCACATCTTATGACATTGGTGACAATGATGTAGTAGGGTGTACTGCTGCATAGCTAAGTTGCTATGGTGCATGTGAACTAGTCACAACTACTTTGGAACAACCTTTTTGGCTCAAGGCCCTGAGGACTCTTGACCTTTCTTTTCTATGGAAAACATGTAGATTGACTATTTCTGTCAGACAGATTATCTCAATTCTCAAAACTGAAAAAATTGACTTTTTGAAATTTGCCACCTTCCTTGTTTGGAAGTCATGTGTACTCTAAAAATATATATATCACTTCTTTGGGCAACATTTCCACAAATTCTGCAGCCTCAAGCTCCAAGTCTGAATCAGAGTCTGTGTCTGATGGAGAAAATTCAGTCTCAATGTCTGATTGATAGTGCCATCCCAATTGCAGCGACCTTGATCTTGCAGGGCTTCATGTTGCTCTTCCTTGCAAGTCATGCTTTCTGTAGGTTTTGTCTTTGCTCAAATGTGGGTTTTTTCTTTCACTCTGCCATATGGCTCGACAGGAAAATTGGGGTGGAACAACCAAGCCTTTTCAAAAATTTGAAGTGGAAATTGCTGTTTTTGAACAACACTGTAATATACATATTTGGACAAGTATGTCTAACAACTGGGCACTGAGTCATAGACAGTGCACCTGAGTACCCACAAAAAATTGTTGAAAATTTGCCGCTGTTCCAAAGTGATTGTGACTAGTTCACATGCACCATAGAGGATTCAAAAAAAAACAGGATAAGCTGTTTCAAATTTTGAACTTTTTCAGTACCTGATAAGCTGTCTTCATCAATTTTGGTTATGAACCTGGTGCACCCAGGTCCAGACCCAGACCTGACCCTCTCAGACCTGGACTCATAGGTCCAGGTCCAGGTCTGGCAGACAGGTGGACTGACCCTTGAAGTCTGGTTCAGGGTCCAGGAAAAATAGGTCAGACCTGACCCTGACCAGACCGCAGTCAGTCTACTCACCTTAGGCACTCCATGTAGCTCTGAGGCTATTTTATATGTATGTAAATGGCCTCAGAGGCCTGTCTTCAGGTACATCTTGTGATTCATGCATGACCTTTAATCCATCTTGATGTCCTTTCAGGCAGTGCCAGCTGCATGTTGGTACATGCACATGTTGTTCAACTGTACTGTGACCAGTCACGTGACCTATTACTTTCTCCTGACAATATTGTCAGCAGGTTCAATCATTTTGTGCAACTGCTCAACAGCCAGCTAAGGGATTATTATTTATTAATATGTTGCTAATATCCCTGGGCCAAAATGGCTATTTTGCTCCCTGGCAGTGACCCTGTCCCACTGTGACCATCCCAGGCTGCAGCAACCCCTGCAGTCTTACTAGCAGCTGCACACAATTTGTGTTTGAACTTTGGGGGCACAAACCATGGTTGTGTTTTGAAGGACTCAAATTCAGACTGGATGGACCTGGGGTGACTGCCCCAAGTGACCATTCTTATATACTGGTATCATGGCAGCTGCCAACCAGGTCTGTCCCTCCGGGTCTATGCAATTTGTACCTGTCATTGGCAGTAAGTACCTTTGCACAATTTTTGCTGGGTTCAATACAGGATGGTAGGGGCTCTCATTAATGTCTGTAACATTGTAGAACAGCAGTGCTGGCTATGTCAGGCTTTGTGTTGAGTAAGTTGCTCCTTCAAGGGATTGAAGGGGGTTCACTTGTTCCATGTATCTCATAGACCATACTGACATTATTATCTTGTTTTAGTAGTACTTGAATACATGTATGTCAATTGGGGTCATCACATATGGAGCCGTTACGAGTCCTATTTATAGGATTCATTGTTTTACCAAGGGAGCTTGGCTTGTAAGCGCCCATTAAGCACCAAATCAAAAACAACGGTTTCGCCGATTATTTACCGAGTCCCATCAGGCTGATGGGACCCCTGACACTCCTCTGCACCGCACACATGCCTTTGCAGCGACTCAAGTCACAAGTGCCTGTCTACCACTCGCTAGTCTTATGTTTGATTCTTGTATCCATTCCTGGGTATCAACTTTATAATAATCATATCATGTATTAGGTTAACTAATATCTGATTCAGCGCCCATTAAGCGCCAAATCAAAAGTGACAGTTCCACTGATTATTGTCTGAGTCCTGCTTATGTCACTATATTTGACATGTTTGCTATGTTTAGTTTTAAGCACTTGAACTCTAGTGCCTGTCCCCCTACTAAATTATAGTTCCTGACCATTGATGGAGGGGGAACAGTCACCCTTTTTTTACTTCTGTTCCCAGGTCAGGGGACAAACTTTACAGTATTTGGCTTGGTGGCAGTTCTGACAGGCAGGACATTGTCAAAAGCACTCCAGGGTCTGTTCAGCCACCAAACCTAGGTTTGGGTCTGGGTATTGCAATGCTGGTTCTCTGCCAGTCTAATGATTCCAATGACACTGAGTCTATAAGAGCCTACAAGATTGCAATCAGATGTTGTATTGGGTCACTGGATGGCTCAGTACATGAATTGAGCCAAGATCAAGCAAATTTTGGGTTTGACCAAATAGATGTAAACAAATTGATATTCTGCATACCAAGTGAAAGTGAAGCTTTGTGGCTCACTTTGAGTGGTGGAATATCGTCTATTGAATCAAAACCTATGAGATTCATAGGAATATTGGCCCTGATAGACATACAGTGTCTAAAATCAAATCCAGACCCAAACCCAGGTTTGGTTACTGAACAGACCCTAAGTTAGGCAGTTGATTTATTAGGTTGAACACTGTACTACAGGTATTTATAATCCAATTAAGCACTTCTCAATTTAGTAGAGAATTAACAGCCTTGGCACTATCTGT
>QLOY01006002.1:0-35341 GCA_003313965.1 Megacollybia marginata
CCCATTTGAGTGATCTCCATGTCGACAAGACTTGGAGAGCGATCACAAAGTTGACGATGGCACAAAACAAAGTTATAACGAGCGACGCGGATCTGTGCATGTTAAAGGAGTGCAATGAAGCAAAAAAGGTAAAAACCTGGCAGGATATCTGGACATGGTCGTCGTACGAGTGCAAGAAGATCGTCTACGGATGTTTCCGATCTCGGTCCTCAGTCATACAAATATGACACATCAATGATTACTCTGCACGTTACAAATGTGAACTAAGACGCGCATCAATGATGGCCGTACTATTATTGTATCACCGCTCCAAATTCGTCATGAGTCGCATCCCATTCCGCAATTTCATCCTTGGGCACTTTGATAGCCTTCAAATTCTGAGCACCATCCGAATGATGCTCCACTGCTTGTCGAATCACATATCCTCCAAATTTCGGTAGCACCATGATCCAGATAACATACGGCAAGAAAGAAAGGCCAATGCTAAAAATAAATCAGCTAAGACGAGTTAGAAGTCGGAGGTCCACTCACATGCCCAGCCCGACGATACAGTAAGTTGCGTAAAAGAAACTGACATCTCCGGCATAGATGCCTCCTTGAGGAGGCACCCACGGAAGCACAAGCAGGTAGACATTTACGGCCAGAGTGAATAAAAGCACGACATTCCACGTTCTGAACTCGCTAGGCGGCGCACCCGCTTCCTTACGCTTCTTCCGAACAATGAAAACGCCAAAACTGAGCAAGAAGGTAAACACATTCGCAGGATACGACTGCAAGTCGACAACTAAAAAATCATGGTTTTATTTATTAAGAAACTTGAATAGAAAGAACTCACTGAAATTGAATGCGTCACCAGCCGGTGGTGCAAGAATGACTATGACAGTCAAAACCCACTTGCTTAACAGAGGCAAAAGTGGTGTATTGAATGGCTTTGTTGATGACCATAGTCTCGGATATGGAAGCACACCTTGTCTGCGTGTTTATGAGCCCGCGACACCCAGACTGTATTTCTCGTACCTTCCGACTTCTCTGATGACTCTGGAAGTACCAATAGACACTGAAAGAATGTTTCCGAAGCTACTGATCGCGACAAGTGCGCTTAGTGCCTTTGTAGCCTGACTCGATTCAAACACAGCCGAGAAGAAGAGAGCACCAGTAAGCTGCTGAGAGTGTAAGATCTGCTCTTTTGGAATGGCCGCAAAATATGCAATGTTGGCGAAGAAGTACAGGATGAAGACAATACCAAGGGAAATTGGAGCCGTCCTTTTCATTGTCTTGACTGGGTTCTGATGCCGCTTGAGGATAATGAAGACCAAGTGTAAGTAGGACTTGCCTTGACTTCGTTCATGACATTAAACGCATTCTGTACAGTATCTTAGGTACCAACACCAAAGTAAAACGTATGGCTCACATCGAAACCTGAATAAGCAAAGTTGACCTTGACCAGTGCGTTGGCTAACCCGTTCGCGTTTGAAGCCGTCCCCGCAAAAGAATCACGGAAGTTTGCATGAGGATCTTGAACCCGAGTGTGTCCACCCAAGACGACCAAGCCCGTTATGGCTACACTGTAGAACTGTGTAGACATTGGTGAGGATGCATTAGACACTCACAAAATCAGAGTTAGAGTCTTCACAACTCCAATGACGTTGGAAAGTCTCAATGACCAGGTAGTGCTTAAGGCACAACCTAGTAGTGGGTTAGCGCGAATAATAGTTGACCGGGCCCTACATATTATGATGAACGTGAACACTCCAATAGCGAGCCCGCGGATTCGCCACGTCGTAGCTTCAAGCTCAGCGGCAGAGAGAATATACTGTGCAAAGACTGATTTTCGTGAGAACTTTTAGCAACATTGATAAGTAACAGACTTATGGCATTGCTGCTCGAGAATGACAATAGAACAGACTGCACAGCAAATGCAACCGGCATAAGGAACCGTGGTCGTGGATATGCCTGTATTTAACTATCAGCAAGTTCGATATACCTATGCATTAACCAAACCTTTTCTAGGTAGACAACTTCTGCCCCAGAACGATGAGGGAAATAAGTTGAAAACTCCAAGTAAACACACAAGGAGGCTGAAGATTTGCGATCAGCAACCAGAGGAGGCGAAGTGCAAAAAAAAAAATACCCGCAGCGAATAAAAAGCCAACGACCCAGTAGACCAGGCTCAAGCCCACCGAACCAACACCAATGAGAATGGCACCAGCTGATGCAAGGGTTCGACCGAGTTAGTTGCGACTCGGAAAATGAGCTTACGAGTAGAATAGATCCCGGTTCCAATCATTTTACTAACATTCTGTCGACAGACCTTGAATACTCGACAAGGAGGAAGCAACAAAAGTACCAGGAAGAGCACACTTATCCAGCCGACATGATATCCAAGAGGGCTGTTTTTTTCTACAGGAGCACCGATAGCAACGACTGCATCTTCGTAGCCTGAGAGAGCAACGGTTTCGACATCGCTGTCCTGTTTGATCTCCGATTTCTCAGAAGCAGTAGACATCAGGGAGAGACGGCAAGTCAGAAGCCAAACCGCGCGTCAATTTGTAGGATACTGAGATGGCGTCTTATCATCATGGATTCTCGCAATCCACAGACATGTCAATGTCATCCAGGACTGATATGGTAGCAGCTAAGGTTCTATCAGAGATAAGAAGTATAATCAATTAAAAGGGTATAAGCGCGTTCTAAGCGTGACAAGTTCTCACGGTCCACAACTAAATTCAACCACATGGTCGCGGAAGGTTGGACCAATCAGTATGTCGATCCTAGAAAGGCGGCCAAGTCTTATAGGCCTAGAGCTGGGGTAAGCAGAGCTCTGCCTCTTTTCTTTTCTCTCAGACTTTGGCAGACAATGTCACCAGGCCTGCTGCGGGCTCGAGCACCATACCGTATCAGAAACGTAGCGACAGGGCTATTGCTCGGGGCCTTCGCTGTTGGCATCTACTCATATTCCATCCACGCAGTTAAGCAAGAAGAGTTTGATGACATTGACGACGAAGCGAGAACGCTTCGTAACCGGACACCAAGCAAAATAAGTCAGGAGGATGAGAAACGGGCAATGGAAGCTGCCACTAGTTCTGTTGTTTCAAACGTTAAAGGAAAATAGATGCCTAATTTCCAGATTTCCAGCTTTTGTTGCGCTTTTCTATCCTAATCCAGCTTTGGTCTCTATCCTAGTCCCCAGATTCCAGCTTTGGTCACGCTCTCCACCAACGCGTCTACGTTCCCCAGCATTGTACCAAGCAGTTCTTTCTTTTCTGCAATTGTTCGTACAACCCTTCTCTTTTTCAGCTCTTCAACCAGCTCTTCTTCCTTTACACTGAGGGTGCCGCGTTGCAGCCCCAATTCCGACCTCGCTCTACTATGTCCTTTATTTCGTACTTGGACGCTTGCAGGACTCGAGGGAATAAAGTCTACTTCTCGTTTCAACATCAGCAGTGACCGTGGCTGTGCTTTAAGAGCTGGCGTTGCGGGAATCGTTGGCGCAGCAGCCAGCGCTTTCTGTGAAATCTTTTTTGGTGATGAAGGGGCTGAAGGAGACGACGAGGCGGTTGTAGATGAGGACACGTTTGATGAAGTCGAGGAAAAAGAGCTGGATGAAGTTGATCTCGATGAAGATCCTGACGACGTTACATCTGACGAGGATGTGAAAGTATAGGTGGACGACCCATAACGAGACATAGGGCGTCGTGGCGTAGCTATGAATGACTTCTTGGCAGGCGTGCGGGCAGGAGTAGGTGGGACGGTTGGTGGGGGAGTTGAGTCAGCCATGGGTGCAATCTGCTGTTCTGCACCCGAAGGCATCTCGTCCATGAGGTAAAAGTAGAGAAACTCGAGGCATTTCATTCTGCATGTCTTCAGACAAGCTGAGGTGAAGGCATGTCCACTGACCTGACTTCTCTGGGTGTACCTGCACGCTTGAGTATCTTGACAACAGTCTGAATGCCATTGCATTCTTCAAACGCTCGAAGCGCTGCCGGGGTGTCTACCATGACACATATCAATGTGTCCAATATAACTGAAGAAAGGGGTAGCTCTGCCTTGGCTTTTGTAGGAGATTCTGATATTGGAGGCAAGTGTCGCGAAACCAGCAGAAGATCTACCAGGACCTAGAGTGACATGAGTTGAAGTCAATGCCAAAGCCATTGAAAGTTGACCTCCAATGATTTGCGTCGACCAAGATAAGCTTTACTAGCACTGTGCAGGAGAGCTATCCCTTGCAGAAGAAACAACGAGAGAGACAGAAGTGACGATAATGCTGTGGCTTCGGTGTGTTTCTCGACTGTCAAAGACCGATAAGAGAGACGCCTCAGTTGACGGTGAGCTCACTTTCAATAAAGCCTTGACTCGCCATGGATTCGAGTGTAAGCGTTGCAGATTCAATCCATGGCAGCAATCTGGCGGGCACTGAACTAGCCATGAGGCAAGGGTCTCCTTTAATTTTGATACAATACCGCACCGTTGCATTCAAAAGTGTATTGAAGGGCCAAGAAATTCTGTAGCTGGTCGGAGTCCTTTTTCATGCATGTCGCTATACATCGCTCGATGTCCCTGAAGGCCTGAGATTTCAATTCGTTTGAGGAGCGGCGTGACACAATCTGAAACCACAATTATTTTCAGCCAGTCATAGAAGCTCGCCTACTGTATCTAGGGAGTCTTGCAGGCCCGTTTGCATCGATGCCAGTGGGTCGTCCATGGAGAGAGAAAGTTGAACTGCTCGCGTATTCTGCCAAGATCACATGACCGCAGTCTCGGGTCCTCCGCGGATGGCGTTTCCTAATTTTAGACAGAATAAAAAAAGGTCGCTCGCTTTCTCACCATTCTCATTCATTCTCATCACTCGTAGATATGGCCCCCATTAGAACTGTAATTCTGTCTTTCTTGGATAAGCAGCAGCTCTCTTGACGGTTCTATAAAGCAATGGACGCGTCTCATACGCTTTGTAGCGGCCGAAACGTCTCAGGTTCACATTGGACAGCCTCTGGACGCTAATCTCGATGGTTCGACCATATAGGCGTCGTATTTTCTTGTACTGACTAGAACAGTGGGACTTGCTGCTTACGAAGGGAAACAGTTCAAAGCTCGAGAAATAATTGGATCTGCTCTAGATCCCGCAGCCCAGCTTTCTGACACGGTTCTAACTGTCAAGCAGCTTCTCGCACCTCTCGACAGAGAGCAGGTGAAATTCGTTCGCTGCCTTGGCTTAAATTACTCTGAACATGCAGTAAGTGATCATCTTCTGTATTGTATATGCTACATTGACATCAGACAGAGGCAAATCTCACCAAACCAGCGTAGGTATTGTGTTCTTGCTACCATCGCCTATTTCATTTCGTAGATTCCCTATCCTTTTTGTTAAGCCTGCAAGCTCACTTATTGGACCTTCTGCGCCAATCATCATACCGAGGGCAGCTCAGCCAATTGAGGAACACATACCCGACTATGAAGTCGAATTGACGGTTGTGATCGGGAAGCCGGCCAAGAATGTCTCTGAAGCTAATGCATTGGACTATGTTCTTGGCTATACTGCTGGCAACGATGTCAGTCAAACACTGTCTGGAGTGGTCTTATCTGATCTCTTTGAAGGTATCCTTCCGCAAGCATCAGATGGCGGTATCACAGTGGTGCTTTTCTAAAGGTTTTGGTATGTATTTTACATGGCCGGAGGGTTTACCTAACACTGCCAGACAACACCAATCCTTTGGGGCCATGTATTGTTTCTTCGGCCGCTATCCCGGACCCTCAGACAGTGCCCTTGTCTTGTACACTCAATGGTCAGGTCATGCAAAAGGGCACTACTGCGTATGAAATCCTTTGTTTAGACGTTTTCTGTTTTGATTATATCATAGTGACATGATATTCAACGTTCAGAAGACGATCGCCCATCTCTCACAGGGAACCACGTTAGAACCAGGGTCCATTATCATGACTGGCACTCCATCTGGTGTAGGTTTTGTAAGAAAACCTCCAGTTTACCTCAAAAACGGTGACAAATTGCATACTTGGATTGGGAATGGCATCGGAACTTTGGTTAATGAGGTTGTAGAAGAGAGGCCCTCGGCCAGATTGTAGGATGTGTACTAGTACAAGCATGTTTCTGAGAGAAATACGGAAGAACTGTTACATTGTTTTAAAAACCAAGTCCACCGAACACAATCAGTTTGGTGCTCATATACTCTTCAACACCATGACTCCCTTCGCGTCCAACTGTTGGAAGATCAGCGAGAATAGCTTCATGGATCAAAAAAGCCTTACATCCACTTTCTTTAATGCCTCCGAATGGGATGACAGCCTGGCTGATAATCCCAGTGTTAACACCAATCATGCCAACCTCGAGTCGCTCGGCTACCCTCCACACCCTCCCAACATCCCGGGAAAAGAAGTAACCTGCAAGACCAACGTCTGTGTTATTGGCAAGTTTGACGACCTCATCTTCAGTTTCAAATTTACACAAAGCTGCAACGGGACCGAACGTTTCTTCATTGTTCAACTCTGCCTCATGTGGAACATCAGAAAGAACAGTGGGCATAAAGAAAGATGAATTGGGAACAGCTTTGCCTCCAACCAACACGTGTGCTCCAAGGCGAACGGCGTCTTCGACATGACGAGTCACCTTTTCAACGGCTCGTGCATGAATTAGAGGTCCATGAGTCCTGTGATAATATCTGTTAGGAGAGTAATGGGGATGATGAATGTTGCAAACGTTTTTTCGTCCAGGCCATTTCCAATTTTAAAAGTAGCAACTTTTTCAGCAAGGCGCGAGGCGAAGTCTGCATAGACTGATGCTTGAACGTAAATTCGGTTGGCACAGACGCATGTTTGACCAGTGCCTCGGAATTTGCAGAGGATAGCAGCTGTGGATCATGAAAGTCTGATCACAAACCACTAGGAAACCAACCTTCCACCGCTTCGTCAATGTTGGCATCATCAAAGACAATAAACGGTGCGTTGCCACCAGCCTCGATGGATAATCTATTAGAGAAAAGTTGAATCATCATTTGACAGGACACACTGTCACGCAGGAGGGCTTACTTCTTTAGCGTGGAGGCAGCCATACCATACAGTAACTTAGCAATTGCTGTGGACCCAGTGAAGGAGACTTTTTTGACGATTTTGTTTTCACACATCTCCTTGCCTACCTCA
This sequence comes from Megacollybia marginata, assembly GCA_003313965.1. Lineage (NCBI taxonomy): Eukaryota > Fungi > Basidiomycota > Agaricomycetes > Agaricales > Porotheleaceae > Megacollybia > Megacollybia marginata. The sequence goes on from QLOY01006002.1 coordinate 7,150, forward strand.
GCAACGTTCTTCATGGTGGTGACGATGTTGATCACCCCATCGGGAACACCGGCTCGCCGTCCAAGCTATACAGCGGTAAGAAGGGTGAACAAAGCGTTATATGACAAACGTTCACCTCAGCTAGAGCAAGGGCAGAAAACGGTGTTTCCGGAGGAGGCTTGATGACAACAGTACAACCAGCTGCGAGGGCGGCTCCGAGTTTACGAGTGATCATGGCAGAAGGGAAATTCCAAGGGGTAAGGATCGACCTGGAATCACCATAAGATACGCTGAGGAGACTAGTTCACTTACACGACACCTGAGGCGATAGAGTGAAATGGCAGAAATGACTGAGGCTTTACTTACCAATTGGTTGCTTGATGGCGATGTTACGATTGTTCTTGTTCGGAGACGGTATTTGCTCTGGACGGTGTGTATTGGTTAAGAGACCTTTTAAATTTCTGGGAAATCATACCTCCGTACGTACGGATAGCTTCTCCAGCTATCGAACAATTAAATTGCATATGTGTACATGAGACGTCGAGACTTGCCAAACCACTGACGATAATGGGGTTCAATTCAGCATCCAAGGAACAAAGGTCCACACACCTCAAAGTAGGAGGCACTGTACGCGTTTTCTCCCTGTTACGCAAGTTTGTGAGATACCAGGAAGAGTTGTAAAGATACCTTTGCTTCTACAAGTGTTTTGCCGTTCTCCAAAGTCTAAGAAGTAACAAGTGAACCAGAAAAAGGAACGATGAGGAGTTGACATACAATGATCCTGGCCAAATCAGCTTGATGTTCTGTCATGAGGTTATAAAAATTCAGTAAAATGTCGTGTCGATACTGGAAACGTATTATGAACGCGACTTCAAGTTGTTCACTTATGACGACATACTTTAGCAGTTGTTGTGCTCCAAGATGGAAAGGCCTTTGAGGCTGCTTCAATGGCCAGTCTCGTCTCTGAAAGACCCATCTCAGGCACTGTTCCGAGCTCCTCATTGGTCGCAGGATCTGAGGTACAGATGAAGGGAAGAGTTGCTACCAGGTGGCTGCCTACTAGTGACTAGAACTGTTGCCTTATCGTTAGCGTCGAGCCATTTTCCATCAATGAAAGCTTGGTTTTTGATCAGAGTGGGTTCTTTGAGTCCAAACTATCAGAATGCATCATGAACGACGCGTCTCTGTTGTTCAACATGTTACACGAACCAGACTAGCCGAGGTGCTGGCCATTCTCACAGAGGGTCTTTTTGCACGGAAAGCAGTGTAAGATATCGTACGAAAGGTTAATGAACCTAAGCTGGGAACCATTGTGATTGGAGCCGGACAACTTGAAGAGGATTTAGTGCCGTGGCCCGGTGATGTTCCCACGATGCCGCCTCTTCCCAACACTTTCGATCAGGAGACGCGCGAACTCATCGTGTCAACCCAGCGGCGACAAAAAGATCTCGAGGAATTTCAGATTCCACGTCTGGCACAATGCAAGGGCCCGTTTTCTGTTCAACAGAATTTGGCTGCAGAGCTGCGGGAGGACATGAACACGTTTGCACAGCTGGTTGACGTGAGTTCTAAGGCTCATTTAACAATTCGCTCCATATCACTCGAGTCTTTAGATGTGCTAGTTGGAGACCAGAAAGGCGAGAAAAATCGAAGGGAACTTAGGCAGATAACAGACGAGTTCAAGAAGGCACTCGCAAGGTCACTTGCTGCATAATTCTTCGAACTTGACTTGACTTCATAGCAGCCTAAGAAAGGACGCGCGGAATGCATTGCTCAACTCGAAGCGAGCAATAGATGCACAGAGCAAGTCTAATCGAGATGAGCTGTTTCAGTCTTCAGTGCTGAACGAAAAACAAGAAAAGACCAAGTAGGACATTCCGCGCGCCCTAGCTGTATCTCATGCATCATGCCTCGTAGGTATAGTGATGACGCGCTCATGAAGACCAATGACAATGTCACAGAGACTCTCCGGCGAACTATCAGCCTCATGCAAGGCGAGCTGGAAAAGTCTGTACTCTCAACCCAAATGTTTGGTATGTATCCATTTTTGTCACCATGACTTTGACCATCGTGTAGATGCGTCGTCTGCCACGTTGCGTGCCACGTCATCTACACATGATACTCTGAGCAATGTTTTGGACACCTCCAAGATGCTGATCACTGCCCTTGAAAGGTCGGACTGGCTGGATCGTGTCCTTATCTTGGCGGCCCTTCTGTTTTTCTTCCTCGTCGTACTCTTCATCCTAAAACAACGGATACTGGACCGCAGTATACGGATTGCCTTCTGGTGGACAAGGTTCATACCTGATTTCACTGAAGATAGTGCATTGTTGAAGATGGAAGAAGGCGGTCAAGTCGTTGCGACAACCTCCTCACAGCTTGGCTCAACTATAGCCAGTACCGTACTGGCCTCTGTGGTCACTGCTATCGCGTCCCAAGTACCATCGGTGTCGGCTTCTTTTGATCCTATCGGTTCCGCACCATCCGTGTCAATATCTGACGAAACCTCGACCTTTGAAGCTGTCACACCTCAGCTGATACCCGTCGATGCGTCCACCATATCAACTTCTTTGGAGACAGAGACATCCTCACTAGACGGGGCAGATATTCGAGCATCTCGCGACGAGTTATAATAGATTCTTGTAGTATAAATTTATTCTAGCAAAAGATTCGAGCCCCTTCCATCCCTTTCCTGACACCTTCAATTGCTTCTAGTCGCTCTTTGCGCTGCTGTTCCATGACTCCAAGGGCATCATTCCACCATCTTTCCTGCGGGGGTACATCTCTCCAACCGCCCTTGTAAAAGTTATGAAGAGCTTTGATGCTACCCCCTGCAGTCTTTGACATGATAGCTTCAACCTTCTTCCAGTGCGGAGGAGGGTTGGAATGAGAATATGGAGTCAAAGAGTCGAGACTTGATCCCGTTAAACCATTGCTGGCTATGACAATAGCAGGAGGAACGGTAATACGACCCAATTTTAGACAGCATTGCGAAATTGAAATTGTGTGCAAGATAGCACCGTCTGGCTCCTCTGCAGGAATTAGTTTGGCTGCTAATCCACTGAGATCGGTGGTAGACGAGTTCTTTGGAGAGCCGTTGATCGATGAAGTCGCATCTGCGGGAGTGCTGATTTGATTGCGGAATAAAGCCTGTGAATTCTCAGGAATAGGCTTGGTATTTGCGGAATCAGGTTTGCTTTGTTTTCTCTGCTTCGGCTTTGTAACGAACCTGCCCACGACGTACAGCTAGAAGATCGAGCATTGGCGTACAAGTAATTGACATGTAACAGACATACCCATTTATCGTCCCAGGCACCTATATTGAGACGAATCTCATACTTAGAAAACATGGGAATCTCGCGAATGAAGTGGAAGTGGGTTCCTGTCAGAAATTTAAGACTTGGGCAAGGTAAAAGTTTGAACAGGTACCAGCAAGTGGAATAATGCCTCCTGCTCTCAGAAATTGAGGGTAGAAGCTTGATTTTGTTGAGGTCAATCCTCCTGCATGAAGAAATTTCTTACTCTAAAGCTGCTTTGAACCGAGCACAATCGAGAGTCTGAGAAAGTGAGTTCCGTCAATACAACGGTACCGGTTACTGACCTTTGGGTAGCTAGAGTTGCTCAAATGCATGTTAAAGTCGCAGTCGTCAACGCCTAGGAGGTGAACATGTGGGCTATTGCTGTTCAAGTAATAACTTGACTTACTGGCCCATGTTCTGTACACGACGCCACGCTTAAAGGGATCAGAACCGATGGGAGTGATTGAGGTGAACCATTTCTCTTGGACCGCTTCCTTTTGGCGCTGTGAGCTGAAAAGTAGACGAGCTTTCAATGACAAGTATCTGAGACGAATTTTGAACAAAGGCAGAAAGACGCGATCTGGAAGGAGTTGGAGGAAGCTCAGATTATAATTGCAGTCTCACAGTGCCATGCAAGAGGAAATGACCGAGCGTTGAGCAGCAGCACGAATGCGATGACCCATTTGAGAACAGCAGCTGTTGACACGGAGCGATAAATGGACAGCATATATGTTTAGTGACACATTTGGGGATTACTACAGGTAGGTGATAGACATCACGTGCATCACAGCTTTTCATGATCCAAATTGCGGCAAGCCAGCCGAGCGCCTACCAGCGCTATATCTTAAACTCGAGCTGTAGCAGGACCGCCTTCCTATCGCCTTCCTATCGCCCTTCACAATGGCCTTTCCCAATTCCAATATCTTTGCCCTCATAGTTGGCATTAATCAGGTATCTCTGCAATGCCCGTCTTTGTCGGTCTAATCGGAAGCAGTACAAATATGAAGATCCCGACGAGCTCTGCCGTCTACGTGGCGCCGTGAACGATGCCAATTCCATGTATCGTTTCCTAATTGATACAGCCAAAGGTCGCTCAACTTCATCGTTCGGTTTCCAACCTAATCGTTTCAGTTCCAACATCAAATATATTCCGACTCTTGGACGATAGAGCAACCCGCAAAGCCATCTTGGATACGTTCACCAACGATCTCATCAACAACAAGAATATCCAGAAGGGGGACCTCATAATATTCTTTTATGCTGGACACGGTGCCCGCGTGGATGCCCCAACCGGATGGGCGTCAAGTGATGGACAAATCGAAAGCCTTTGCCCGTACGATACGATGTGCAAAACACGATTCAGGAAGGGAATGGAGAAAGTCTATGTCATTCCCGATCGGACAATCAACTCTTTGCTGCGGCGCTTGGCATATGAGAAAGAAAATAATATCGTTTGTCTCAATCTGTGTCTGGTATATACTGTTAAACCATTCCCCAGATTGTCATCCTTGATTGCTGCCATTCCGGCGGCATGACGCGTAAAAGTCAGACTCGAAGTCTAGAACCACCCCGTTTCTGCAAGGAACCCCTTCCCATTGATTCAGACCTTGATAGAGATATCTGGGACACAGAACAAGAGGCTTCTCGTGGCGGTTACCCAGATGTACCATACAAGTTACATGCTGCTTGGGGATCCCATGTTCTCTTGGCGGCTTGTCGTGAACTTGAGACCTCCCAAAGTGTTGAACACGAAGGAGGGATATGCGGTGCTTTCACCTATTTCCTGATCCCCAAATTAATCTTCGCGTGGAAGTCGAAGGAAGTCAAAACATATGCAATGGCCATGCAAGAACTGGCAGGGGAAATGAAGCCGTATATCGATGAAGATCAAACTCCTCAGTGCGAAGGATTACACAGGGAACGTTTCATTTTTACCACCCGGTCCTTCTCCGAAAATAACAGGGAATTTCGTGTAGACCGTGACCAGGGGTCAAGTTCGTACAAAGTGGCCGCGGGCACGATTCATGGAGTCAGAGAAGGCGCTGAATTCTTGCTCAAATATCCCAACTCTGATCATGAAATCGGTACCATGATTGCTCAGTATGTCGGCACTGACTCTGCACTTCTTTGTTCACGACCCGGCGATCCTAAATTTGACATTCCAGACTCTGTGAGAGCTATAATGATGTACAGCATGTCTGTGTATGCACAGCCAGAGCTATTGCCACTGAATCGTTCACGTTTTTTCCATCTACTCTCATCCCGCTCGGGTGCACAGGTAGAAATCAAACAGGGAGTCGGGAACAAAATCATTTTTGAGAGACATGACCCTCTCATACCGAATCTAGCGCAGCGAGAGGTCTCGCACGACGTACGACGCGAGAGACGGGATCATGATCTTCCTGTCATCCTTGCCGCTATTTCTCATTTCAACTATCATCTTCAACGTACCAAGACGGGGCATTTTTTGAAAACTGTCGGTACCGTTCGGGGAGATTTGTTCAACCAAGTGGAGGTGCGCTTCTTACGTCTGCAACCTGCTACTCTCCAACATAAACGCGCCTACCCCACCCCTGACCTTCGCACTGGCAACCTCTTTAAGGGTTATATGGCCTCTGTCATTGGAGACGAACATACAAGCTATGGCTTCGAGGTTTTGAACTATTCGAACAAGAATCTCTTTGTGTATATTTTTATCTTTGATCCATCAGACTACTCTATTGAGGTACGCCACTCCTCATGAACAATTCTCACAATCTGAGTTGCGTTTCAGCCTTTCTACCAACCATTCAACCCTGACATGGCACCTCCGTTAAAGGCTGCCAACAGCCCTAAACATCCAGGAACTCTGTCCATCGGTTACGGTGCAGGCGGAGGCGACCCCTTAATATTTTTCGTGTCTGAGGGTGTGTCTTTCGAAACTTCGTTTCTCAAATTTTTCGTCTCTGAACGATATGTCAACATGGACTACATTAAGCAATGCTCAGCGTTTGATCTGGGCCAGAAGAGAGAGGATTACGATCTTAACGATGGGCAGTGGGGTACTTTGTTGGCAACCGTAACAGCGAGGAGGTAAAGTTGTGATACAGGCAATGTATGTAATAAGTACAGAAGTAGTGAATGTATATGTAGTCTGTCTACAGCTATTGCAGTATATGCTAATGATAGTATCTACTAGAGAGGATTCAATGTCTTCTAGCCATAGCACTCCTGCGTTCCGCGTCGCTGAGAATAGCTTTCGGACCCCTCCTTGCCATGGCAAACAAGAACACAATAACAATCACGACGAACTGGAGCCAGAGCCAAAGTTGGAGAATGAATTTGGAGACAGCGTGTCTCTCTGCTTTCGCCACGCTCAACTGCTTGTCCGTATCTGTCGTCTCTGTGACAGGTTCTGGATCCCCAGTGACTCTGCGGACACCCTTATTGGACACTGTCGCCAGGTCTGTGATGGTATCAGAGGATCTGCTTTCCTCTGGGCTTGCACCGAGCATGCTGTCTGTGAAGCGACCATCCACCCATCTATGTGTGCGAGAGCGTATGGTTTGAGATAACCTTCTTTGTTTGGCTGTCTGGTTGGAACGTACAGATCCGGAACCCAAAGTCGAAGAGTCGCCATCATCAAACTGGATAGGAGGAGTCGGAGGTTCCAGGGTGAGCTGCAGGACATTAGAAACAGGAGTTCTGAGTCCATGAGGTACTTCAGCATCGGGTGTTAACAGACTGGTTCGTCTGGAAGGTGTAGGTGAGGTAGACAGCTGGAGTTGGCTCAAGTTGTACAAGCTGCTGGTCCGTAAATGGTGATTTGGTACGTTGAGACTCCAATCCTCGCCGTATTCACTGCCTAACTCGCTTCGCAGATTCTGGCTTTGGGGAAAAGGCACAGGAGACTCTGAAGATGACCTCGTCAAGCTGAGATTGGAATAAGAAGGAGAATCGGAAGACCATGAATCATTGGTTGGGAAAGGAAAGAGGAGGTTTGAAGATTGGTCTTTCAGACCGGGGGTTGGACTAGGTGATGACTCGAATAATTCCATAACGGACTTTCTATTCTTTCGAACGCTGTTTGGGACCAAATTCAAGGGGCTGATGTCGGAGTCACTGATCTCACCCATCATCTTGAGAAGATCGTCACTTTCGAGAGTTCTCCTGAGACTTCTAAAGCGTATGGTGTTTCCTCCGTCTGGTTCATCGCTCGTGAAACTAGTATCCTCTACGAGCTCCAGCTTCACACCGTTGAGATCGCTGAGACACTCGTAGACCTTGGAAATGTTATCCGTTTCTCGCTGTACCGCCTGCAGTTTGGTTGAGGTCTCCTTTTGCTGCTCGATGATCTTGGCATTCGTGTCCTCAAGCTCCTGTATCTTGGCAAGTAGCTGAAAAATGACAGCTAACTGGGGTTCGGAAAGCGTATATCCGTCACCTGAGGCAGGACGAGACTTTCGAGGAGGTGTTTTCCAGGGATCTGGGGAAGGTTCTGCTTCCAAGACTGGCTGCTCTTGGATGGGGCTAGATACGTCCTGAAGACACTCGCTGCGAACAGGACGCTGGACTGTCGAAGGAATGCTGGAGAGCGGACCGCCAGGTGCAAAATCTCTGATTGAATCATCCGGTTGATCATTGATGTTCGAACTCGCCCGCAATGCCTTCAACCTTGATTCCCTTTCTAGTCTCCTTTTAGCCAAGTCCTCTGCGGCCTTTTCGGGATCGTAACCAGACTGGGCCTTCTCCCTAGCCTGCGTTTTCTCGAGTTCCCCTTGCGTCTGCTCTAGTTCGTCTCGGAGCAGAGATATCTCTTTTTCGAGTTTCTTGAGCTCTCTCCTGCTTCTCAGGTCGGTGTCCACTGACTCCGTCTCGAGTTTCTCGAGTTTAACAAGAAGCTCTGCGTTTTGTTCCGCGAGCAGAGATATGTCTTGCGGGGAGACGGATATCTTGCGAATGCGCCTCGGGAAAGAGACTTCAGAGACAGGATGGGACAGACCCGAGATGCTATGCGTTGGTGTATGTGCCGGGGATGGTGACGTCGAAGGTGGTCGCGAGGGAGAAGGCAACGGAATGCGAGAGATAAGATCCTGATGTTTGGCCTGTAATGCAAGTTTGTCTTCGTATAGAGTCTTGCAAATCACAGACGTGCGGTCGAGCTCTGTCAAAGTACTATTAAAAATACTTCTGCATGGATCAAAAGCAACTTGCCATTTTCGCGATTCTTGATAATTCCATTGGCCTAAGATCTACGTGAGCATTGTGTTTGAAAGAGCAAAGCTTATACCTTGACGAGTAACTCGGACAGTTCTTCTCGCGACTTTTCATTGAGCCAATCGTCAGACTCGGTGGTCTCAGTATCCCAGCCAACCACTTGACAAGTCGCTGAGATTGGCGAACCGAGCAAAGTCTGCAACGACTGTTTTCGAAATCCGGCATACGGCGGAGGCGGCGATGACATTTTGTTCGACATCGCCATTGGTGCTGAACCAGAACGACGCATCTGAGCAGGAGGACGGGGTCTGGTATTGGGCAACATTATTATGGGCGACTATAGTGTAGCAGACAACAAGCAAGATGAACGTGATTATGCGGATAGGGGTTAGATGTACACCCTATGCTAATATTACAAATTACTGACTACCAGATGAACCAAAAATGTTCGATGTACCAAAGGTTGTTTTATTTCCACTCCCAAAGCCGGCAAATGCAGGCTGCAGGGTAGTGCTCGTCCCGAACAGTCCTGTCTTGGCTGGCTCGGTCGCTGGTGTAGTAGAGCTGCTGGCAGCAGCAGGCGTTCCAAACACGGAAGTCGTGCCAAACGCAGATTTTTCCTTCCCATCATCAGCCTTGCTCGACGTATCTCCAAACTTAAATCCACTTGATCCGAAAGCTGAGCCAAAGACGTTTTTGGTCTCTGTATCTGATTTGACGCCAAAGGGATTATCAGAAGCCTTCGCAGCATCTGTCTTGGCGGCACCAAACATATTTGTCGTGGTGCTAGGAGGTCCAAACGGCGTCGTCGCCTTGGCAGCATCCTGTCCGAAAGCACTTGAGGGTGTGCCAAACGGCGTCGTTGTCGACTTGGCAGCATCTTGGCTGAAAGCACTCGAGGGTGTGCCAAACGGCGTCGGCTTGGTACTTTGGCTGAAAGCATTCGAGGGTGCACCAAACGGTGTCGTCGCCTTGGTGGCATCTTGGCTGAAAGCACTTGAAGGTGCACCAAACGATGTCGTCGCCTTGGTGGCATCTTGGCTGAAAGCATTCGAGGGTGCACCAAACGGTGTCGTCGCCTTAGTGGCATCTTGGCCGAAAGGACTCGAGGCAAACGGCGTCGTGGTTTTAGCAGTGCCCTGTGTAGGTACAGCAAATACTGGGGTTGACGAGCCGAATGGTGACGATGATGGTCCGCCGAACTTGAATGTTTCTGAAGCTGGTGGTGGTGGTGGTGGTGGTGCTGATGTAGATGTCGCAGGGGTCGCAGCAGGAGCCGTAGTAGCAGTTGCTGGTTGAGCAGCTGGTTTGGCTGCGAAGGAAAATGCTGACGTTGTGCCAGGCTCTGCAGGTTTTGCAGCGAAGGAAAATGCCGACGGTGTAAATGATGGCGCGGCAGTAGTGGGAGGTTCAGCAGGTTTGGGAGCGAAGGAGAAAGCCGACGCGGCAGGAGTTTCAGCAGGCTTGTTGAAAGAAAAGGACGATGGTGTAGCAGCAGGAGTTTCGGCAGGTTTGGGATTGAACGAAAACGTAGGTTTTGGTGCAGTTGTTGCCGTACCGGGAGTCGTGGTCGCAGGAGCAGTCGAAGAAAACCCGCCTTGCACAGTGGACGTGGTTTGTGGGCGGTTTGGATGCAAAAAGTTAAATTTTAGGCCTGAGCCTTGAGCGGATGCTGCTGCGGGTGCGCTCGTTGGGGTGGGTGCCTGTGGATTTGTCGGGGCACCTGGCCTGAGCGCTTCTGGTTTGGTTGCATTTGAGAACGAGGCTGGTACAGTACCTTGGTCTGTGCCAGGTATGCTAAACGCAAACTTGGAAGCCGATGTGGCAGGTGCGGCGGGAACAGACGGCTGAGAAGGCGCTGCAGACGGGAAAGGAGAAGTTTGTTTCGCAGCGTCGGTTGAAGGTGGTGCTAGCGGCGTGTTGGCAGTGGGGGCCGGTGCGGTTTGAGGGAATGACGAAGGGAACGCGGCATTTTGGAGTGTTGGCTTATTCGTAGGTTTTGAGGCAAACAGAGTCGATGTAGGTTGAGGAGTAGGGGAGAAGGCAGGGGTCGAAGGCTTGGCCTCGGACTTTTCTGGGGATGAGCTTGTTGTAGGAGCAAGAAAAGTCGGTTTGCCAGCAGACAGTAAAGTGAAGGGACTGCTTGCTGGTTCCGGGTTGCTGGATGAATCACGGGAGCTGAGCGGAGGAGCACTGGCAAAGGATATTGGTTTCTTAGACAGGTCCTCGGCTGGTTTCGTCAGTGATATTGTAGGAATAGCGGCGGCAGCCTTTTCCTTTTCAGCTTTCTCCTTCTCCGCCTTTTCTTTGGTAGTGTCTTCTTGCTTCTTCCGAGATGCTTCCCTGACCTTCATCATTGCTTTGGCCTCTAGATCCTGCTTTTCCCATTTTGAGTACTGGCGATGCTGGCGCAAACTACCATTGGTACTGTCTGTCAGTCCGGCGGGGAGCAGACGGCGAGGTGAAGAAAGTATCGAGTCTGGCTTGATCTTGACTGGCGACTTGCTTGAGGAACTAGAAAACGGATTTTCCTGCATAAATCGCACCGATGGGCCAGTCGATTCCCAAAGTAAATGTTTGCCAGTTTTCTTGGGAGTTTGTGTCTGAGATGCAGTTAGTAGATGCTTACGTTGTACGTCACAACACTTACCTCCTGTGGCTGAACCGGTGGTAGAGGGGGTAGCGACATCTCATCCTCCTCCTCTATTTTGGGCGAATCCTGATGAGACAGGAGACCACGAGCTTTGGCTTCCTTAAGCTCGTCTTCTGTTAGCCATGCCCACATGCAAATCTCGATTCTGCCATCCCGGTCCGGATGCATCGAATCCTGTGGCTGCAAGAAGGTTAGAGACGTAATGGCAAGAGGGAGAAAAGCGCACCATGCTATACTTTTTATGAGATTCACGCATAAGTACTTTTTGAAGACGTTGACCGTCACGGCCGAGTCTGTACCAGATACCGTTGCTCTCCCACTCGTCGCCTGTTTTTCTAGCTTTAGAGGGGGTAGCATCGTCCATGGAAACATCACTGGCGTCTTCTTCCTCAGCTGGAGGAGGCTGACTCTTCTTTCCGCGCTTTTTACGGTCGTCATCTGACTGGTCACTAGACTCTGGGTCTCTATCCCGCTTCTTACCACGAGGATCAACACCGACATCGGACCTGCGCTTGTTGCGACGCTTGCTTCGTCTAGACTTGTCGTCTTCTTCGTAATCTCCGCCTTCCGTCCTGTCTCTCTTTTTGCCACGATTAGCCGTCCCAAGTTCGATGACTTGATCGTCCACGTCCATATCTTCGTCTAATGTGCTATCAGATGGCTTTCGATGGGAGATCGGGTCCGAGTCATTGGTAGACTGACGTTTGGGAGAGGTTGTGTAGGAAACTTGCTCGGGAATCTCGACGGATTCTACGCGGGACTTTTTGTAGTCAGCACCAGCCAAGTCTTCGTCATCGAGGGCACGTTTTTTGAGAATGCTGACGACTTGACGACGGTCGTTCGGAGTAGTAGCAGTAGGATTTGTATTGTAAGCATCAGCAAAGGTGACTCTGTTGGGAGTATATGGCTGTGTAACTGGGATGAAAGTATTGGATCGTGACTGTTGCCTGCTGTTATCTTGTTGAGCACGCTGTTCGCGGAGCTGCTGTTCGAACCGCCTGTTTGCTGCCTGCCTCTCCTGTTCTTTACGGGCGAGTAGGACGGCCGCATACGCAACATTGAAGGGTCGCTTGTCGGTGTCTGGAATACCGTGCCGTCGTCGTTCACGACTAGTAAAGTGTTGGTAAAATTCCAGACTCACAGCTGGACTCACAGTTTGTAATTAAGCTCTTTCCAGCGCGACACATATTCCCAGCTGCGTTGGAAGAGGATATAGACTGCAAGAATTGTGGCGAGAGTGAGAGCAGCCCTGATTGTGAAGGATAGAGTGGAAGCTGGATTCTCGCGCCGGGGGAGCGATCCGTGTCCGAGAATATCAGCGTACTCGTCCATGAGTTGTTTGTTTGGTTGTTTGGTTGGATTGCACGTCTCTTGTCTCTTACCACAACAATGTGATCTTGTTGTCCATCCCATTGTGTGAATGCATTAGAACCCACTGGCCGTTGCCTAGGGACATGGCGCTGTTTTGCCTTCGTCGCTTACTGGTTTGCAGTGGAAGATAGACTCGTGGCTTGGTCCACACTTGAACACCTAGATAACTTGGTTTTTCGAGTACTAAGCTGGGCAGACATGATGTAGTTTTTTGAATACACCTCTTGCTTGTTGTACCCACCGCAACCTTGTGTCCTATCCTGCGTTCCTGTCGGACTGGAATCGTGAGAGCACTTCCATTTCCGAACAACCTAGAGTTTTTGACACGCACTTTGTTTCCTTCTTCCATACACTCAAAATGTCCAAAGTTGTAACTCACCAGGAACTCTGCGACCACGCAGAAAAGGACAACCTCTGGGTCCTCATCCATGGCAAAGGTGCGCCCGCCAATCACAGCTCTCTCATTTCCTCTCAAAGACGTGTCAGTGTACGACGTTTCAAAATTCCTTGACGAAGTCTGTCCTTCCTTGACAACATTCTATGCATGCTGACTGCCTTCCTAGCATCCTGGAGGAGACGAAGTCATCCTCGCCGAAGCCAGTAAGTCCTATTCAACTTGTACTCACACTCGTACGATCATTTCCAACAGAGCAGGATGCCACAGAGGCATTCGAAGACGTAGGCCATTCGGACGAAGCCCGCGCTCTTCTCCCCGGCATGTTTGTTGGTGAATTTGAAAAAGGATCTGTGAGTCCATCTTCCAACTTGAGACCGGCACTGTATTGACCGTTCCAGAACATCAAACTCAAGTCTGGCGCCGCTGCTGCCCAGGAATCTCGGGTGGCAGGTGCAGTCGAACAGGGCTCCAAGTAAGCCTCCTATTACATGTCTAACACTCCTCATCGACCTCTCAAGCTTGATGTACTTTGTTCCTCTGGGTTTGCTGGGAGCCTACTTTGCATGGCGTTATTACTCAACCGGTTCTGCATAAGCGTATTACTCATTTATCCATACCGTTTATTTGGAATAGAGTCCTATGCTATAGATTGCATCTACCTCACTCTCCTCTTCTGTCGCATAATCCATCTACCCCACTCCCTCAACTCGGAGACTACGTAGCCCTGACGTGAAAACCCAGTCCACCATAATCTCTGCACACTGCAGCTAGCTTTCCTATCCAGCCCCAGTCTGGAGAGATCATGGCCACCAAACCTGCTCATCTAACTTTCTATCAGCATTTAGAAAGACAGATTCACTAGACTGACCACGCATCCACACCCAACTTCTGCAATCCCTCCTTTGCCGCCTCGTTCCTCGCAGCTTTCTTCGTGTTACCCCGACCCTTGCCAAAATACTCACCGTCGACCATTACTCTTACATACCATACTGGCGTAGACTTGACTCCCCTAGCGAGCGAGCTGTCAATTTTAGGGGTGCTAGGGTCCTCGTTTGCATATATCCATTCCACCTCTCGATTCCCCTTTTGGAGGTGCTGGTTGAACAAGGCTAGATGCCCAGACGTAGACATACTCGCACCCTCGGTGTTGGACCCTTTGCCACAATCTGACTGACGGCCATCAGGAGCCATAGCAGGGAGCATAGGTGGAAGACCGTGCTGCGCACGGACTAGCCGATATCCAGCAACGACATACGGGTGAAAAAGCTGGTATAGCCAGTCTTTCACAATCTCTAGGCCCTGGTCCATGAAAAGTCCTCCCACAAAGGACTGACAATCGTTGTCAGGCCGTATCAATCCGTACAGTTTACGCACCTCAAACACGTCGGCTTGGATATTGGTGGACGCACGAAGTGTTAGAGCCTGTGCAGGGTGCAATCGTAAGCGGCTGGGAAGGTTGTACTTGACAGAGCTGGAGGCGCATCAGCCAGATACAGATGAAAGCTGGACAGACGCACATTTCCGCAAGGGTGATGTTGCCCACTATCAATGCTCGTATTTTCTAGCCTTGAGTGAGTTTACCAACGCCGACACGTCAAGGAAGTGCGCGCCCACCGTAGCTGGACCAACTCTGAGACCAGGATACATCTCCAGCATAAGAGCGGTTACAACAAAGCCTAGAACTGTATCCCCAAGGTGTTCAAACCTATAGGACGGTCGGTCAATCCCACATTAATGCCGGCGATCATAAATTAACTTTTCATTGTCAGGGCTCAAGTCATCAGGATGATCCTTAAGTAAATTATTTTAAAAAGGGAAGGAATCAAAATGCAAATACCTCGAAAACGTGGGTGGGGCGAGCAAAGAAGGACCTGTGGGTGAATACTTGTAATCGAATAGCATCTGACTTGATCTCGGGAAGAACCGGGAAGGAAGACGAGTCCAGGCTAAAGTCTGCCCTACGACAAAGTCAGTTTGGAAGTCTACAGGCTCTGAGACTTGCTTGAGAGACATTCACAGACCGTGGGCTACGTGACGGAGAGCGGAGACAAAAAATCATAGGTATTTTTGGAAATTCTCGCTTAATTGATTCACGTGATACACATCTAAAACTAGCTATATATAGAAATATTATGCGGACACAAGCGCTGATGGCTGAGCAAGTCAGAATGCAAACAAAAAGATACAACAGAACATACTTCGATATTTGCCCGAGCCTTCACCGTGTAGAAGTCTTTGTGGAGGCCACACTCAGTCTTCTCTTTGCCTGCCCAGCGTCCAGCTCTCTCGTCCTCTCCTTCCGCAACTTTGACAGTGCTATGCCAATCACCGATACTTCGATATCCTTGATCCAACAACTTGTTATGCGGCACGTTGTTCTCCTTGATGTACCAGTCCACGACAGGAAAGGGCCACTGCCAGAGAGGGTTCAGTTTGACGAGTCCGGTGGAATCGACTTCAATCGGTTGCAATGAAGCACGATCGCCACCTTGGGTAGCTCTGCGGCCAGTGATTACAGATTTGACACCAAGAGTCTCATATGCTCGTCTAGCAGGCTCGACCTGATAGAATGTCAGACGAGCAGATAGCCCAAAAGCTGGAATACTTTGACGGCATAGTCGTACGTATCCTCGTCCGTTTCCCAGAGTCGCTCACCATACTTTGTCTCAAAATCATGCACGGTTTCACAGCCCAGTGGTTTGATAATATGTACAGGGACATTGTATCGCCGTTTCACTTCTTCCACGAGCTGGTATGTCTCTGGAAAGTGATAGAGTGTATCGATGAATATCAAAGGAGGTGGTGAGCCAGCCAGTTTAGAGATCATGTCGATAGCCACCATCCCTGTGAGCCCAAATGCAGTGGTCTGGTACAAGCCAGGAAGAAAATCTATTGCCCATTGCAAAAATTCCTCGGGTGTAAGATCAACGAGGTACGCAGTGATAGAGGCCAAGCTTTCAGCAGACAGAGGCAGGGAAAGCGGTTTTGGAAGATTTGGAGCCGTCTTGGGCATTGTGATGGTCTGCGGAAGTGTTTTTCATTCGTCATGAGCAAAAGACTTGGTGAAGCCATGTGATCGATTCGTAAATATGACGAGCTTGTAGGCTATTAGTACAGTATTGTCTATCTCTATGATTACTTTTAAGCCGAGACAGTCCCCCGGCGAGTCGTTGCCACTTGCGACTGTATCCTGTCTCGCTCTTCTTGAGTCTGCTTTTCGTACTGCTCAACGACTTCACGCCACGAATGATCAGTCTGCCAGCTGGTCAGCAACATAGTCGATAGAAAAGTGCAGCACTTGCCTGAGGTGGTTGCTGGGCCCGTATGTTATGGGACAGCACAGCAGCACCGATCAAGAGCCCAATCGTCAAACCTTGGGCCCACATACGAGTCTGCACAATCTTCTGTGAGAACGTCATGTATCTGAGTAGATCATTAGCACAGCACGATATAGAGAAACTGAATGACCTGTCTCGCGAGATGATGCCTCCGGCGACGGCAATGCCAGTGGCCCAGCCCCCAATGATGATACCATACTTGTGTCGCATTGCCCAGTCTGTAACTTTATCTTTTGCGGTCATGTTAGCCCATCTTGTATCAGTCTCATGCTGTTGCAGATCCAAGACTCGAAGACCAACATCGTCATCCCTGAAAAAGCAAGGTTATTTTTTTCGATACGGACATAAAACGAGACATACCACTGTGATCTGTCATACTGCAGTCCACGACGTTCAGCCTGGATTGCAAGCGTGGGCACAACGATAACAATGGCGCCCAGTGTCTTCAAGGAAAGGGGCAAGTGACGGTATGCAGGAATGCGTCGATGGAGTAGGTACGAAACTGGGGCTGCGATTGCAGAACCAATAAGAGTTCCTTCGAGTCCGCCTCGTATTGTAGCAGCTCTGTGTTCTTTGAGCTGTTGTTCTGTAAGAGTTACTTTCATTTTGAAGAAGTTCCAATGTGCCCTGCACCGTATTTATAAACCAGAATATCGGAAATGTTCGGCACGTGCCTCCGCAAACTCTGTCCCGTTTTCACCCGGGCCTCCGGCTGCATCGAATATCCATTCCCTTCGGGTCAGTGGTTCTTTGGATCGGATTGCTTCGGTACCCTTCTGTCAGCAGCTCTCCAAGCTCTGCAGAGAGGCTGGTTACGAGCAATTCTATCGTCCCGAGCATGATCGTCGCGTCATAACAAGGTCTATTTATGGCTGTGAATTCCGACTCGTCGTGCTCAAGTTCATGGCTTCCCCGTTTCAGGCCGTTATTTTACACAGAACTATCCCTTTTTAAAACTTGAGATGTTTGAGTTTTCGACTCGTGCCCTCTCAAGCCCCAGGTTGTCTCCTGACATCGCTAGCAGTTCATAAGGTACCTGTGCCCAACCTTGTTTCCAAAAGGATAGCCCAGTGCTAGCCCTCGTTGTTTCTCCGTAACTATGCGTCTTGATTGGCGTCATCTGTTGGTGCCACATAAATCTGAAGACTGCCTGTCTCTGCCTCAGTGCCTGTCTCAACCAGAATGTCCATTTGCAACAATCTTTTTGTTCGTTTCTGTCGTCGCTGAACTGTCTTTTGGCATGTCTCCCCTTTGCCTGGCTGCCAGAAAGTGGATTTCCTCTCAAATTCAGGGGCTTTGGGGCTTTCATTAAAATGAACAAAGTTTCCAATACCCCAGCGTGTTTGTATAGCATGTGGATATCCATTTCGAGTTTCATACTGTTCATAAATTCCATTTCATGGGACGACAACGTGGGCAATTGGGCACCTGCATGGTGCGATATCAGCCGGTACTTCCTCTAGATTCATTATTCATCCACACTTAGCAATCCGTATTTTCTATGCCATGTCTTTGGGCTGTTCCTGCCACATGTGTGTCTATTAGCCGCCGACTCTATCACATAGCGATCAGGTGGCGAGACCAGTCAGGCAAAGGTGGGCTCCGAGTTGTGCAATCATTATACTTTCCATGATCATGTCTTGCACAGAAATGGCAATGTACATAGATCTGGCTATAGGCTTAGACATTCCTATCCTCGGGGGTCGCGTTGCGTATGCACTCAACCTCACTGCCTACACACAACTGTTTGCACCCTAGATTACATTGAAGGTCATCGGTTCGACATCTTTGAAGACATTGGGTGCTTAATCTACACATACAATACGCCACCTGTCTACGTTCTTGTCATGGCGCCACCACTCGTTCTTGGAATAATTTCACTTGTTTACGACGGCAAGCACTGCCAATGATGTCTCTTTGATCTCTAAAAGTCCCTTCAGTGCTGTGTATACGGATTTTCATCAAGGAGCACGAAGTAATCAAAGAGTTAATCGAACATCTTCCTACGTCTTCTCTTGTTGTCCTCGCTAGACGCCATCTGTAACGTCCCATACAGCATAGCTCTGTTCGTCATCAACTCCAAAAACGGTATAAACACGTGGATTTCCTGGGACGATACATACTACGATTTTGATAGGATTAGTTTGGTCCCAGCATCCGTTTGGAGAAGTATCCCTTTCGCCATACTAGGAGTGGAAATGGTTCGGTGGACTGTTGTCATTTTGAGCTTTCTCCTGGGTAAAGCTCTTTTTTGTGATATCTCGCTGAAAACCTCTGGCCGAGCTCAGATGGAAAGATGTCTATTAGCTAGTTCGCCATTATTCGTGCTCGAACACCGGTATAAATGATTATATTCTGGGCTACATAAGTACATCAATGACTGTAACTACTTATTGTATCTACATAGAATAACTACACAAACAAAGAGATCAGAAATGGTCAACGGTAAAGGTCCATTTGCCCTCATCAATCTCAAAGTTCTCGAAGTGTGTATCCTTGATAGCCTTGAGCTTTTTCAGATGCCTGACAGCCAGTGGATTCGCCTCGTCCTTTACCGGTTCACGAGTGGCCTTGTCAACTGTCCAGCATCGGAGAAGCGTAACTCGTGCAGGGACGTTAAGTCCAGAACCAACCGATGGCTTGTCGATGTCATCGCTATCTGGATAAACGCTGCATTCTTTGTCGTCGAATCTGATCACCTCTCCGAGTAGAGCGCTCAGCTTGTGAAGGCCCGTAAGGTCGACGGGCTCGAGGAATTGAATCTCGCCGTATCCAACTCGACCAACAATAAGATCCTTAAAGGACGAGAGTTCATCGTAACTCAGACTTTTCAGAACAGAGAGATCAGGCTTGACGTAATAGTCGCCCTCCTCGAGATTAGCTGCAGCACTGGATTCAGAATCCGCAACTGTCGAAGCTGAGAATCGATTGGGAGAAGAGCGCGTACGGGGAGCAGGAGCAGGAGCAGGAGGCTCAGCTTCGCGTTTGTGAGCAGCCGCAGCATCTTCTCGCGCTGCTATACTCAATGCAGGGCTGAAAGTGATCTTTCCACCCTTGAGAGGCGAACCACCAGACTTCATGAACAAATCAGAAGGATCCACTTTCTTGTCAAGGACGAGTTTCTTGACGCTTTTCCGTTGACCGCTTCCAAGAGAAGACGAGTTCAAGCTTGCAAATGGATCAGAACCTATGGGTGTCTTGTTGTCGGATTTTCTTGATACTGCCAATGCATTTGAGCTGTTGGAATTGGACAACAAACTGGCTCCAAGTGATGGCGATGGCGAGCTGAAGCCTCGCAATTTAGAAGATGCGGGCGAATAGCTCAATGCCACTCGTGGAACAGGATTTCTTGTCGGTACGTCCACAAAGAAACCAGTCTTCTTTTTCGTAGATTGCTCCAAATCCACAGCACGGGGGCCAGGAGGAAGTAAAGAAAAGATAGGCAAACTGGCACTGATAGGCTGTGAAATGGAAGCCGTCAGCGTGCCTTGAGCACCAGGGAATGCAACTGAGGCATTCAAGGTGTTATTCGCTGAATTTCCGAAGGATCCGGCAAAGAGTCCCGTTGAAGGAGTGGTACCGAGTGCAGGAGCTTTGTTCGCTAGCGAGTTGTTTGCTTGTCCGAAGGGGGCAAAAATAGTAGGCTGCTGAGTGGTCGTAGGCTGTGGTTGTTGCCCCCCTAATGCACCAAAAGGTGATGTTGAAGCGGGCTTGTTCGAACCGAAAGCACCGCCACTTAGCGAATTGTTATTATTGCCAAACAAGTTAGATCCTCCAGCTCCAAACATGGACCCCGTTGCACTGCCAGTGTTGTTTACTATTGTATCAATTAAAACTTGAGTATCGTTCATGTTGACACATACGCAGATTAGGTTGCTGCTGCTGCTGATTGCTGCCAAATGCCCCAAACGGTTGGGTTTGGGTTTGTGGTTGGGCAGATTGGCCAAAGATGCTGCCCTGCGTTGACTGGGCAGACTGGCCAAATATCGATGGTTTTGATGCGTTGTTATTGCCTACGTAATGAGATGAACACAAATCGTTCCAAGAGCATACTGCTCACCAAACGAACCGAAAGCTCCACCAGTGTTACCATTTTGTGGTTGTGGTTGTGGTTGCTGCTGCTGCTGACCGAAAATGCTCGTTCCCGTACCACCTAGATGATGTTCAGGGTTCGTCCAATGAGAGGAATGACAATCTTACTAGTATTGGTGCCAAAGCCAGTGGGTTTAAAGGCATTGTTGTTATTCCCAAAAATACTAGACTGCTGTGTCCCTTGTGTTTGGCCAAACGCACCACTCAAACCGTTAATTTGCTGCTGCTGCTGCTGTGGTTGGGTAAAAGCATTGGTCGTACTGCCAAAAATTCCTGTTCCGGTGGTGGCTGGCTGAGCTGAAAACGCATTGGGCTGCGTTGTCGTCTGGCCGAAAGCACCAGTACCACCAAATGGAGCGGATGTCGTTGCGGCCGGTGGACCAAACTGCTGTGAAGCTGGCTGACCGAACGCGCTGGTGCCTGGTTGACCGAACGCACTGGTGGTTGCTGTGGCAGCCTTGCGTCCTTGGGAATAGTCTTGAAAGCGGATCTCCTAGAACGCGACATTGAATGGATAAAGAACAAGGTAACGGACAAATACCTCGAATGATGTGCCGCGATAAGCAGGAATGGCAGAGATGGCCTGGAAGTGAGTGATAGACCCGCTTTGATCTTTATCGGTATAAGCAGCATAAGTAGGGTTCAGCGAGCCTGTAGTGACGGGAGCGACAGGAGCATCGGGATTGGTAGTTGTGGCAGCTGTAAGGAATAAGGAAAGAGTGAGATTGAACAGGAAAATTACTTTGTCCGAAAGCAGTGGTGGTTGCCGGCTTGCCAAACGCGCTTGTAGTGCCAAAAGTGCTGCCCGTACCAAATGCAGAGCCGCTGGATGGGTTGCCAAATGTATTACTTCCAAATGCACTAGTCCCAGTCGTGTTAGAGCCGAAACCAGGGGGATTAGAACCAAATGAGCTTGTAGACCCAGTATTCGAACCGAAAGTATTTGAACCGGTCCCAAATCCGGCACTACCAAATGTGGACCCAGTGTTGGCACCAAATCCGACAGCGGGCTTGATGACAGAATTTGAACTGTTATTGCCCCCAAACCCGCCTACACTGATGAGTCAAAACTAAGCAGAATACGCGATCTTACCGAATGGATTCGAGTTATTAGCAGCTGGAGCTCCAGTCAAATTTCCAAACATCGGATTGTGCGGTGGCTGCTGTTGGGTGTTGCCAAAGACACTGCCAGTGTTGCCCGCATTTCCAAACGCTGCCCAGCAAAATTAAGAGAAGAGTGATGAGAGAAAGAACTCTTACAAGATTGACCAAATCCAGGCTGTTGTTGGTTCTGCTGGGGAGTTCCCCACGTAGATTGAAACATTTCCAAGATTTCCAATGACTAGGGTTGGCACAAAACCGGAAACGAGTCACGTGCTGATTGAGTTTTTCATGCCGCCAACTTTCAACACCTTGGCTCGCGAGGATTTGTTCAAAAATCCGCCGTCAAAGGGATCCACCTATGCAATACTGAACGAATTTGTGGCGCCTCATATTGAATCATTCAATGCCCTCTTTGATGACTCTGGTTTACCTGCTGGTGACGGTGACGGCCGGGGCTTAATTTCTCTTGGGCTCAAGGACATTGGTGAACGCGTCGTGTTTGACGGAATTGCTCGTGCAGATCCAGAGAGTGGCTCTGATGGCTGGGGTAACCGAACGAGATGTGAGTATGCGTTTGTATTCCTCATATCTTTTGACACACGTTAGTCTGGATTGAGCAGGTCTCGATCGCTAGACCTATGGTTTCGGAAAAGATAAAGGAAAGTAAAGACCGCAAGATTTATCCTTCAGAAGCTCGCGAGCGTCTCACTTCCTACCGTGGACGCATGACTATAAAATTCTGCTACACCGATACGCATGGCCAGAAGAACGAGATCACAAAAGACTGTGGCCTAGTCCCCATTATGGTTCGAGTAGGTGCTGTTGCCTATATATCTCGTAGCATTGCCAACTCTGCACAGTCCGTCAGGTGCAACTTACGATCCATGTCGTCTGCAGAACTTGTAAGACGCCATGAAGAGCCTGAAGAATTTGGTGGATATTTCATAATCAACGGCAATGAAAGACTCATTCGTTATCTCATCCTTCCCCGAAGAAACCATGTCATCTCTTTGATTCGACCTTCGTTCGCTAACCGTGGTCCCTCCTATACACAGCATGCAGTTCAAATACGCTGCGTCCGACCTGACCAGACAAGTGTCACCAATACCATCCACTACCTTGCCAATGGAAGTGCCATGTTCAGGTTCACCTGGCGAAAGCAAGAATATGTTATACCCATCATGCTCATCCTCAAGGCCCTTGTCTCTGCATCTGATAAAGAGATTTTTGAAGGTGTTATGATGCAAGATTACGAAAACACTTTCCTCTCAGGTCGAGTGGAACTGCTTTTGCGTAGTTTTAAAATGTTCACTATGCGTACCGGCGAGCAATGTCTTGAATACCTGGGTGACAAGTTTCGCGTCGTTCTGAATCTACCAGAGGATTGGACTAACGCTGCTATCGGCGCTTGGCTTGTTCAAAAGCTGGTCCTCGTCCACTTGGACTCACCCCGAGAAAAATATCGAATGCTTCTGTACGTCGTATCTTATTTCTGATATCAGTGGTTCATCCCTCCCTCACTAGTTTCATGCTACGAAAGCTCTATGCTCTGGTGTCGGGTGCTTGCTGTGCAGATAACCCAGATTCACCTCAACATCAAGAGGTTCTTCTGCCTGGTACTCTATATGGCATGATCATTAAGGAACGTCTAGACGAAATTTTGAATCAAATTCGGGCCAATATCAACGTCGATGTTCGCAATGGTGTTACCGTGGATTTCAATGATAGTGAGTATGCAAGGATATGCTTAACAAATCTCATAGAATCCAGAGCGTTATCTAACCAAAATCTTAAACAAAGTCAATTTTGACATTGGGGCCAAACTTGCAAATTTCCTTGCTACTGGCAATCTCGTCTCTCCAACTGGCCTTGATCTACAACAAGCATCCGGGTTTACCATTGTTGCTGAAAAGCTCAACTGGCTGCGATACATAAGTCATTTTAGGTGCATCCACCGTGGAGCCTTCTTTGCTGAACTGAAAACAACAACTGTTCGAAAGCTGCTACCAGAAGCATGGGGTATAACTATATTCCTTGCATGGACCGCAAACTGACTGCAGCTAAACAGGATTTCTGTGTCCCGTGCATACACCCGATGGTGCACCCTGTGGTTTGTTGAACCATCTTTCACGGACATGCCGAATTATCACTGCCCCATTAGCAGTCGCGCATATACCTGCACTTCTGGCTGCTCATGGAATGACGCAGGTGTTCACCGCCTCCATTGATGGACGTGGAAATATCTGCGTCCAGCTGGACGGGCGTGTGATAGGATGGGCAAGACCAGCCGTGGCCACTCAGCTTGCCAATAATCTACGGATATGGAAAACAGAAGGAATGCACAACATACCTCCAGATTTAGAGATAGGAATGGTTCCTGAATCTCATGGGGGACAATACCCCGGACTCTACCTTTTCTCGTCTCGTTCGAGGATGATGCGGCCAGTAAAGTTTCTGTTGAATGGCCTCGATGATCAAATAGGTTCCTTCGAGCAGGTATACATGAACATTGCCTGCACACCCGAAGAAGTAGAGCCTGGTACATCAACACATGTAGAACATCACCCTACAAACTTCCTTTCTATATTGGCTAACCTGACGCCTTTCTCTGATTTCAATCAGGTAAGGGCTTATGCTGTTCATTGAGGACCATTCTTACTCTTACTTGTTAGAGTCCGCGAAATATTTATCAGTGTCAGGTATGGTATAGTACTCGTTCGTGTCACCCGATGCTCATGTGAAAACTAGATGGGTAAACAAACCATGGGTACACCGTCGACCACACTTCTGCATCGAACAGACAACAAGTTGTATCGTCTCCAAAGTGGTCAGACGCCAATAGTCCGTCCTTCCTTACACAACTCATATGCTATGGATGCCTTTCCCAATGGAACCAATGCCGTTGTCGCTGTCATTTCATATACAGGATACGATATGGAAGACGCGATGATATTGAATAAATCAGCTCACGAGCGTGGCTTCGCTTATGGCACAGTCTACAAATCTCAAATCGTCGACCTTCAAGACATGAAAGGTGCCTCCAAATCTTCTACACCGACACTACATTTTGGGGTTGGACGGGATATCTACAAGGATCATCACTTGTGGAAATTTCTGCAACACGATGGACTACCGGTCATTGGCACGAAACTTTCATCAGGGGATCCTATCGCAGCTTACACAGATGATATCACCGGCCGTACCAAAGTTGTCAAATACAAGGGCGACGAGGTGGCCTATATTGAAGCTATTCGCCTCTTAGGTGCATTGTTTATAAACCTGGCATTCTGTAACTGACAACCGTTAGGCAACGACAACGGAGACTCAGAGTTGCAAAAGATACACATCTCTCTTCGAATTACTCGGTCGCCGGTAATTGGCGACAAGTTCTCGTCGCGGCACGGTCAGAAAGGCGTCTGCTCCCAAAAGTGGCCTGCGATCGACATGCCTTTCAGCGAAAGCGGCATGCAGCCTGACATCATCATCAATCCTCACGCTTTTCCTAGTCGCATGACTATTGGTATGCTGGTCGAGAGCATGGCAGGTAAAGCTGGTGCAATGCATGGACTAGCTCAAGATGCGACACCTTTCCAGTATGTCGTCTTCATATTCATGTTACATTCGGCCAATATAAATTAGGTTCACAGAAGAAGACACTGCAATTGACTACTTCGGTGAACAGCTTTTGGCGGCTGGTTACAACTATTATGGCAATGAGCCGATGTATTCCGGAATTACAGGCGAGGAGTTCGCTGCTGATATTTACCTTGGGGTTGTCTACTATCAACGCCTTCGGCACATGGTACTCGACAAGTTCCAAGTCCGCACGACTGGTGCTGTCGACCCTGTCACTAGGCAACCCGTGAAGGTATGTGCTTCCCCGTTTACTAGAAAATGTAATCCGAACATTTCATACAGGGTCGCAAACGAGGTGGAGGGATCCGCTTCGGAGAAATGGAAAGAGATGCTTTGATAGCCCATGGCACCTCGTTCTTGCTCCAAGACCGGCTCATGAATTGCTCGGACTACTCGACCGCCTGGGTATGCCGGACTTGCGGCAGTCTCATCTCTCTTGGTTACGAGGACATCAGCTTAGGTCAAGCTACATCAGAATCTTCAGCGTGGCTGCATGTATCGGGACCAGGTGGAGAATATTGCAGAGTGTGCAGGGCCACGGAAGAAAGTCTAGATGAAAGAGAACGACGAAGTTTAACAACAGGACAAGATCCGTCAACACCACGCGGTGATGTTCGTGTCGCGATATCTTCCCAACACGTACTGGGGAAAACCTCGAAGGGTGGCGAGCTTGATATCGTAGCGGTGCCTTTCGTATTTCGCTATCTATGCGCGGAACTGGCATCAATGGGCATCGCAGTCGCGCTTGAAGTAAGCTGAGTCGAAAAGTAGTAAATAGAATTTCTGTGACCAAAATCCGCGTTCAATTGCACTGAATGTCGTCGATGCGCTCTCGTTCCAGAAGCAGACCTTCAGACAAATCTTCACCTGTAAGTTCCCCAATACTTCCCACTCCTCCGAATTGAGTGGCTTGGCCCATTGTGATGTCCGATCTGTCGTTGGGACATTTTTCAATATCCAACCAAAACCATGCTTCTCCGCCTCCCTCCAGTTGTCGCTATGGGCCAGTACACGGTCTGTTCATAGTCCGAGCTTGTTGGCTACTTCATCATCCGTATAATCATCCGATTCACTTGTGCCATCATCCACAGTGCACACCATCGACCACTTCCTGCATTTGCATTTCGTCAAAGGGATTGTGTTGTGCGGGTGGTAGATTTTGTAGAACTGGAGGCATAAACAGGGCTGGAAACATCGAAACGTTGCGACATGTTGCGAAAAACAAATTGATTTTTCAGACTGCTGTCAAGATTTAAACAACAGAATGGAGGAAACTCCCACCAGCATGCATATAGGGTCATGGTGACAGACCTAGCATGGAAACTTGACGTCCACCCAGATACAGTTGACTTTACGACAATCGGACAAACAATTGATGGCAGCTTTTCAGGCATCTCACACATGGTCAACTGTGTGGAAAAACCATCGGGATTGACCCAGTTTGACTGTAGCTTTCATTCTATCTCATTGCTTTCCTGAAATTCCAAGTTTTTTTTAAAATGGTCTGGCCAAAACAACCTGCCTAAAAAGGCAATTATGTGTTCTCAGAGTGCAGATATCATTCAAACTATATACAGGCTTTTTCTGAGTTGAAAAAATGTGCATTTTGGAATGTAAATGGTGCCTCAAATTGATGTACTTGGGTCCTGCCTCATCAAGTCAATCCAAAGTCAATCCCAATCCAATCCAAATCCGATCACCCAAACCTTGAGATAAATGCCACAATCACTGCTTAGGTCTTGTGCAGGTTTGGGCTGTTTTTAGACATTCTCTGCCCTTGATTATCCTGAAAATCTTGAAATAGCAGATAATTTTTTTTCATTTTCCCAAGAAAAATTGAAACAGTGACCGAAAATTGTGATTTTTTTAGAACATGGTTGTTTTACCCCCTTTTCGTCCTAAACTACTGCCAGAGTCTTCTTTCATCACTAATTAAGGGCCCCACAGAGTTGATGCAAAGTGATTTCGTCAACTGTAGGCTTAAAGCTCGTCGTACTGACTGTGCAGTACTCAAGTCATAAACAAGTTGTTTATGTGCCGTCGGCTCGTCCAATATCAGAAGATTGATGAGGGCAGCTGAGCGAGCGAATGGCGGAAGGTTTCTCCAAGATGCTTGGGCAAAGGTATTAGGATCAATATCCTGCAAAGCACTGATCATGGATGGTGGCATCGGATAGGTGATGTCACAGCTGTGTGATTGGAGATGGTAGTTCTGCCGCAGAAGACTTTCTTCGTATCTATGAATGTCAGTTGGGCCAACAATTAACTCGGAATGATTGACTGACCAAACTTTGGCATTCGCCTGACTTATTGAGGCCTCAGAAATCCGATCCACACCTTACTCTCATTCACATGCTCATCCAAGACAGCTAATTCACGATGTGCATCGACGATCGACGTCCACCTTGCAATTATGCGATTGCAGTCCTCCTCTGCAGTAAACTCCACACCGGCCGTACCGACGCCCCTCAGCCACTAGAGGACTCCTCCATTCAGTAATCAGGATCCGTAACTGCTTGCAGGACATCGAGAAATCTGAAAGGGATGACGAGTTTGTTAAGGGTGGTAAACTCATCCCGAACCGTTTGTGGTATTGCCTGGGATATCGCAATTTTTGCGCCATATAACAAAATGAGTATGACTCTGAAGCGCTCATGAGTAGTTGACACGTGACTTTCAGCACAGGGAGAGGCATGGACGGAAAGGAGCAGTTGGATCATAATAGACTCGCAGAAAGGACTCGCAGAAATTGATGCCAGAGACGATTTGCAGGTACACACGGAATTGTATCTGATCACATGACTTGAATTACTTAACCTCATCATTGCCAACGTTGAACCACAAGTTTCTAACAAGTCATACAGGGACTTCTCAGGTAAGTTGAAATCTACTGTCGGCCTTTCAAACATGCTCTCACCGACGTGACTACGTTTCGTTTCAACTTGGACTGCACGCAGTCAAATTGCTTCCTAGGCAACTCGGAGGGTTTTGTAACTGATTCAGCGTCCCTTTTTCATCCAACTTGCCTCATTTGATCTCCATCTCAGAAGCAGGCTACTCACCGTAGATATGTTCTACCACGCTATTTTTCAGCAAATATACATAATACTCAATCCTCCCGTGTAAC
>QLOY01006005.1:0-27007 GCA_003313965.1 Megacollybia marginata
TATTGCTGACTCTGCAGCAGTGCATCACCACCAGCTAAATATTATTAGTGGTAATGTCCAGGCTCTAATATTGTCTATTTTAATAATGCATTCAGCAGGAATTGTCTGGATCATTGCAGTACTAATAATATCAAGGGCTTGGGAGGGCAGTCCCATTAGTAGCACCTATAGTATTAATAGTGTGATCACCAAGGAAGAATACTCTAAGTCATCCAAATATTAGTATTGTTGGCTGCAGGAGGGCATCATACTAGTAGACATGCTCTAATAGTATTAGTATTATACCCCTATTGTGGTAGGCTGTTGGTCAACTGTCTACCATGATGGGTACTAATAAATGGGTTATGTCCATGGCTCATGGGGAGAATGGGCTAAATGTTGTGCAAGTGCAGGTTGTCCTTTCCTCACTCGGTTTCATCCGACTAAATGTCTAGCTGTAGATAAAGAGCGAATCTGGAAAACAAGCCAGATTCAAGGAGGATATTGCACGAAGAAGTCAGATCCTGTCGTCGTTTGCTTCTTCCATTCAGAACGAGATGAGCCCAGGTGCCAGAGTTTTACGTCGTTATCCGGCAGCGAGTGCATGATTAGAGAAGGTCGAAGTACTTGTGTATGAAGATGAAGCTGTTTCCGATTCCAAATTGTTCAATACAACATTCAAAGTCGTAAGACTCAGAAGCAGTGTCACGGTCACAGTCACACGAGCCTCAGAAAATAATTTTGGTTACACTGAATTGATAGTAGTTCTACCGGTACACAAGAGCCTCAGAAAAGCCAATATTAATGTTGGTTACACTGAACTGATAGTAGTTCTACCGATACACAAAAACTAAAATACCATCGAGGTACTCATTAATTTACTTTCCAACATGACGATTATCACTCAAAACCCCAGCTGAGGCTCCACAAAACTCTGCCACGTCGAATCCAACATCAACGGCGGAACCTGCGTCTGTGTCTGCACGTTCATCATCGTCGGCATCGTCTGTCCACCAAACCCACCAGACCTCGAGACGGCATTACCAAACCCATAGCTTGTATAGCGGAAAAGGGAAGAGGAGGCGGAACACCCCATTGAATGTCTTCTATCAAACGTCGCGGCCCAACTTTCCATGTTGATCGGTTTGGCACGATCGGCCTTATCTCGATTATCAATGCGGATTAGCTAGCTGAAGCTGATCCGATTCCAACTTCAAGGATATGACTTTCTCTCCCAATTTTCCGCATCTCTTCAACCACTTCCCCGATTTTTGAATGCTCTGTCCATCCCTGAAGACCTTTCCCCGAGTACAGACCCAAAACCTCTACAAAGCGGACGCGTAGTGCTAGCCACTGCATACCCTTCACATTCCCAACGAACTCTTCAACGTCCTCTTTCGTACCTTCGACGTAGATAATACCTGGGTAGCCTACTTTTGCGAAGCCAGTGATACGCAAGGAAGAGGACCATTGCTGAAGAGAGCGACGCTTGTTTGGCGAAATGAGATGATGAGATGTCAGAAGAGCGTGCCAACGGGGATCAGACACTTTCTGGATCGTGGGCTGTGCAAAGTTCTCTTTTTCGGATTCCTCCTTTTCTACGTGCATCAAAGGCAGGAGATGTAGCGATATTAGTTGGTAGGTTGGATATCTATCTCTTCATCAACGAAACGGATTCGAAAAGAAAAGCATACTCAGTCTCTCCAATCTCTGCCCTCTTGTTTCGAATGAGTGTTTGCCAACGTTCTTGTTCAATTCTGGTAACGTCCTCTCCCTTCACAGATATCTCAAAAGGCCCCTTCGGATAGTTCGAAGGCCACTGGACGTCAAACCAGACTTTTCTCCAGTCATCCAGCTTCACCTGGAAACAGACTGGTTCAGAGGGTGAAGGCATGTTGGGATTGTTCCAAACGTCAGTCCATAATTCACTCCCTTCAATGAATACAATTATTTCACCTGGAAGCAACGAATACTTGATCAGTTCAAGTTCTTCTAGTTGTGGGGTGATTGTCGGTGTCATCAATCCAACGGGCACGTGATGACCTTCCTTTTCAGTTCTCGACTTAGTACCGGCTTGGTACCGACAGCAGCGGCTGTCAGGTATCCTCACCATGAGGCGGTGCATTCTGCTCTAAAGTAGCCACGCCTTCTTATACAATATCAGGTCCCGATTCTAATGCAGACCCGGCCGCCTTCAAAGTTCGACCGCATTCGCTGTACTTTTATTGCTCCATATTTCGGCCTTTTGGAGCTACTCTCATTGTACCAAGGGATCAACGCAGTTTCGATAAATTATACTCAGATCTAAGATATATGGTGGCTTTTAAGGGGTACCTTGAAAGGGTTTCGAGCTAAGAGCTTTATTGACATCGAGCGCCAGCCAGCCCAATTGATACGCCTTTTGACCCAGGAGCTAGTGTCAAACACAGCTTTTACAGCTATCACTGGCGCCCCCCAAATGCATAAATAACCCTTATCAGGTCTTCACTTTGCTTCCATGATGTCTTCCCCAGATCTACACCCCGCCACGACTAATCCTTTCCGCGTACAGATAGTCCCATCGTCAGGCTTGGGCGATATTCAGCTATACGAAGGCGGTCGTCAATCTCCTGTCCCCTCTGTAGCTTCTTCAACATTTAATCCTCCCACGCAGCTCAAGTCTGGGCAAATTCCAACCATTACTTTTGTGCTGAAATATGCTCCTTCGCGACAAAATATAGTCCTTCCGTTACCCGAGACGTATGAAGTGAGTCGATTTTTTCTCTCAAGGAAAAAGACATACCGATACACGATCCTTCTCCAAGGGCGCGATCCAAGCTATCTGCGACTATTATAATAGTCATCGAACCTTTCTGAATGGCCCTGTAGCCTTTCGACCTGACCCAAATCACATAGTTTTGGAAGTATGCACGAGGGGAGACAGAAGAACAAATTACGCTGTGATTGAACCGTCGCTGTGGTCTCAGCTCGTACAGCACGGTTCCTTGGTGAAGGTGTGGAACGTAGATGACGGAAGTAACTTTACGAATGGCCCAGTCTACCTTTGCTTTGCGAAACGGGCAGAGGGTGCCTTGAGAACTATTTGGACCGTTCCTGGCGAAGACGACATGATCGATCGTCCCCTTAGCTACAAGGTGAGTACACCGTCCTTTGCCCGAATGCTAACTGAGAACCTTTTAGCATGCTGTAGAGCTTGTAAAACGTAGAATTGGTAAGGGAGGGAGAGACGTTCGGGAATGGAAGAACAAAGGTAACTAAACAACAAATTGCATCCAGACTGACATGTCGATAGATTTGACCCATGCTTCTTTCACATTTTACACCCTCAAGAACCTCATGGACGACTATCTTGTGTATAGCGGCATGGACATGCTAGTGAAGGAGAAACCATCGGGTGTTATTGCGACAATGAAACGGTGGTTCAAGGCGCCGGATGAAAGAGTCTGGACAAAGTTGCACCCAGATATCTATGACGATGAGGAAGCATGGCGTCGTTGGGTACCGTATCCAGGCGCATGTCTGGGAGTGATCATCGAGGAAAGGGAAGAGCAACATAAACCCTGAATGTTGGATATATAATGCCTGAATGTTCCGTTTTGATCTGTATGAATCATGGCTAAGGTTGAAGTACGATAAGCAGTAACTATGTCTAAAATGCGACTTATTCGAGATGAGACAGAAGCGTGTATAATGACTGCACAGCATACCAATGACAGGAAGCTACAGCATTAGTTCGACACAAGACCAACATGGTAATATGCGAAACCGCAATTTACCGCAAGAAATGTCCCACCCGGCCCGATCATCCTCAAATGGAAAAGGTCCAAGACACTCAATGTCCCATTGTCAGTCCCGATTCGACTTTGCAACAACCAACTTAAGTTCATCGCCGCCTTATAATCCTTGGACTTCGTCCCGTGCGGTGCGCAGTTAAACGCGCACATCGGAGGTGCGGATGCATTCGCATCTCTCCTATTGATCTACGGACCCATTCTCTTGCGTCCCAGTATTTTTCGATTTCAATCAGCACCATTCGGAGACCATTTAGTATTTAAGGATTCGGTGAAGGGCATGCAACGACTAAGTAGCCCAACGCGTCCGATTTGTAGAGGTTTCGAGTCTGACGAGAAGTAGTCTCTAAGAATGGGCGGAGTATTCAACTTGAAAAATGGGAGGACTGATGGTAGCATCAAATCACGAATCACGATTGTCCAACTTGAACGATTGTTTTACTCATTTCCGAAGCATGGTTCGTTCAGTCTCTCATCATCCGAAGGCCTTGTTTGAGGAACCACAATTCGAGGTCAGAGTGAAGGTGTCGTTCACAAGGCCGTCGAAAAACTTGAGGGTTTCTGCGGTCCGTAGCTGCGAGTCAGATCGTATGTTTTATTCATGACGTAATGTACACGAGTTCAATGTTTGCCAAGCCAACCAACGTATAGATAAGTGTACCTGAATTATTAATGTCGCGAAAATATGCCTCCCTTATGCTTAGAAAAACCTCGGAGTCGGACACATATGTTAAATCTTTTCGAGTACCAAGTGTAATCAATTATCAAGCTCCAGCTACTCAGCGGATCTCCGACTGACCGAAGCAACTCTGCTAATCTCGGCTTGGCAGCATCAGCTGGGTGGTCTTATCAACCAACTGACCAAAACCGATGGATCCGGCTCATGCGGAAATATGTACCCAAGAGTATAAATACTCAAACTCACCTATGTATCAAATCAAATTGAACCCACTAGAATGTCTACTGAAACCACCACTGCCAAAAAGACTTGCCTTGTGATTGGTGCTACAGGCGCACAGGGTATTCCTGTCGTCAAAGGTACAAAGTGTCTCAATCAAGGTGCATACGTTAACCATTGCCATTTTAGCACTCACCTCCGACGGGACCTACAAAGTCTTGGCGCTCACTCGTTCAGTAACCTCCTCAAACGCCAAATTCCTTGCTTCATTACCGAATGTGACATTAATCGCCGGAGACTCTTACTCCGAACCTGATCTGAAAAAAGCACTAAATTGGGAAGGCGGTGTTGATCTAGCATTCGTCAATACCAACGGGTTCGCCATTGGCGAGATGAGAGAGATTTATTGGGGAATTAGGATTTTCGAGTTGGCTAGAGAAGCTGGTGTTAAACATTACGTTTGGGGTGGTTTGGATTATGTTTCCAAGAAGGCTGGGTATGATCCCAAGTTTAAAACAGGGCATTATGATGGAAGTGCGTATCCTTCTTTGTTTTGATGAAATGATTCTGACGGAAGTAATATATAGAGGGAAAGGTAACTGATTGGATGTCAGCACAGCCTACGACACCGATGAACTGGTCTGTGCTTACTTCTGGTCCGTATATGGAGATGCTTTCAGAGCTTTTGAAACCACAAAAGTCATCCGACGACGCTACGAATGTGTTTTCGGTCCCTTTAGGAGACGGAGCAATCGCTTTTATCTATCTTGAGGATTTAGGTCTCTATGCGAGGTGGATATTCGATCATCCCGAAGAATCTCGTGGGTTGGATCTCGAGATTGCGACGGAACACATTGATTTCAGTGATCTAGCCAAGACGTTTACTGAGGTGACTGGTAAACCTGCAAGATACGAACCGGTTAGCCTCGAAACGTATTTCGATAGTATGCCTTGGGGGCCGAACCATGATTCGAATAGTAAAGTCGGGCCTGAGAATGTTCAGGAGGATGAGACGCTGCAGAGTTTTAGACAGAATTTTTCTGGATTTTGGAATATTTGGGCTGCGAGTGGGAAGAATGAGGGATTGATCAGAAGAGATTATGCAATGTTGGATAAGATCTTGCCCGGGAGGGTGAAGAGTGTTGGAGAGTGGATGGAAAAGACTGGGTATACTGGTGATGGGAAGCCAATTTTGAAACAGTGGGCTTCCTTCACTAATGAGAAGGGAGGGAATCTTTAGTGAATGTACTTAGAACGGGAGAAGTAGCAGGAACCTGTTTCAACTTGAATCGAATCAACTGATTGATTGGAAGGTCCTAGGGAAAGTGGCAACGAACAAGAAGCGCAGATTGATGAAGAGAGGAAACAAATGTGCTCATCAGCGGAATCGCATGTATGAGTGAGGCTTTCAGATCTGACTATGCCTTTAAAGCTTTAAGGACGGGGAGATCTCAAGACCGTAGTGTCGGGCCGCACTAAGACCTCAGAAGGGCGAACAAACATCAAGTAGGACCTGCCGAACTGCAGATCATTGTCGGTGAAACAAGTTACCGAGGGGTCATGAATCTCATGATACATGAGCATTGCGAGGATCTCTGATAGGGAAACAATAAAAGTACTTATATCAGCGCCCGTCCACGAGTGTATGACGGCGCTGTTTGTTTCGGGTAGACCATAAAGACACGACTTTCATAGGATTTGTCAGCTGCATGGGTACAACGTCTACCGCCAAGGAACGGACAGACAAGGAGGCCAAAGTTCGCCGCAAGCCTGGACGAGTGCCCACAAGCTGCGCAGAATGCCGAAGACTGAAACTTCGGTGCGACCGGAATGTAAGCGGTGATAATGTTTGTTCATTTGTTTGGCACTGAATGATAAACAGGTCCCCTGCGAAAAGTGCGTGTCTCGAGGATGCGGGAGCATCTGCCCAGATGGCTCGCTTGCTTCGGGAAAAGGCAATAGACTTGTGCTTGCTAATACAGAAGAACTGCACGAGCGAATAGAGGGACTGTGTTCTCGAATTCGGGAGCTGGAAACTGCACTGCGCACGCTGCAACACGACCATCCATTGCTTCGGTCAGAACTGCTTCAGCTCAAGGCTCCTCAAGGGTCCAGTCCACCCAAAAAGAAGGAGGGCAAGGACGAGCGAATCGACGCGTTAGGAACTCTCATTCTCGGTCCACTTGGGCAGTTCAACTTTCTTGGGCCAACTGCACGCTCAGACCATCTCCTGCTCAAACAGAAGCACACAAACCACACTCTATTCCAACCAATGAGCGGTCCAGACGTGTTTAGTCATCTCCCCACCCTCTCAGAGGCCATACATCTCTGCGAAATATACCAGGACTACGGCAAATACATGTACACGCCCATTGCACGTACAGACCTCTTTGACGACTCTCTCTCACTTGTATTCCGCGCAGAAACTTTCGACGCGCTCACGTGTCGGCATTCACTCGCTCTCCTCTTTGTCATCTTCGCGCTTGCATCCTTATTTAATGCAAACATCACCAAAGCCAACTCTTACCTAGACCTCTGTCGTGCTGCACTCGCACTCTCTCCAGACCACACAACCCTCAAAGGAATCCAAACCCTCGCGCATATAGCCCAGTTCCTCGAATTTAAAGGCGACACACAGGGCGCATGGAGGACAATCTCTGATGCAGTCCGCCAAAGCCAGTCTATCGGTCTCCATATAAACCCTTCCAAATGGTCCCTCCCAGCTCCTCTCTCAGATTCACGAAATCGTCTATTCTGGAGTGTCTTCGTCATGGACACTTGGTCTTCCTTCATTCTCGGTCGACCACCCACTCTCACTGCAGCATTCACAGATCCTTCGATTCCCTGTCTAGTCGATACCGATATACAGGGAGGAGTTGGCTTTCATACTTGGTCAATCCAGTTCACTTCGCTCCTGCATTCCCTCCTTTCATCTACCCTTCTCTCAACAACATCATCCTTAAAACCCCCTCCGCCTTATTCGACCATAATCGGTCTAGATCGTAAAATCAGAGATTTTCCCCTTCCGACACACCTTCGTTGGCCATGTCCCGACGCCGAGGACATCCCAGTCTATCTTCGTATACAGCGGTGGTTCGTCCTTGTCATGAAGGAGATTGTCCTGCTCGCTCTACACCGGCCGTACGTCCTTGCCCTCTCATCAGATTCGAATTCAGAGGCATACCTGCCCTCTGTCATAAGCACCTACCGCTCTTCCTGGCGTCTCACCCGGTCGTTAACACATCTCCACGGTCGAATTCCCGACGCTGTTGAGAAGATAAAGGGTCCTTGGTATGCAATGTTCAATGCGGCGGCTGTTCTTACGCTTATTGGCGTGAGGAAACCAGGGAGCCAGATTGGGAATGCGGCGATGGAGGAGCTGGGGAGGATTGAATCGATTCTTGAGCAGGTCACCAACACAAGACGTGGAGATGACGACGACAGGACTGAGGACGGGAGCGTCGCTGTCGAAGAAGAAGAAAGTCCTTTGGAAATGCTTCTAGAGAACGCTCGGATTCTACGTCAAAAAGCCCAAGAAGCAACCTCCTCTTCTGAATCAGCCGAAGAAATAGAGAGGCTGGTGGGTAAAACTTACTTCTGGTCCGAACACCCGAACATCCCATCAATACATCACTGTTCCCCATCCTCTGCCTCTCCATCACTATCGAACACCTCTTCCACAACATCACCCAGTATGACCACAACCGCAACCGCACCCCTCGATTCCATCTCATACGATTGGCCACTCGTCCATCCAACCCTCGCATCCGACATTCAAAACCTCGATCATCTCAACATTGACGACATGAGAGGAATGACAGATTTACCCTCTCCTCTTACCACCCTCCCAATCGCCCTTCCCACAATCCCCCAAATCACTCCCGAAGGCGGGATCATGATGGATGAGAATCAGATGGAAGACATCCAATGGGGTGTTCCGTCTCCTCTTCCCTTTTCGGCTATACAAGCTATCACTCCAACAGGCTGGGGACATGGGTTTGGTAATGCCGGGTCGGGGTTTGGTGGGTTTGGTGGACAGATGATGACGACGCAGGCACAGACGCAGGTTCCGCCGTTGATGTTGGATTCGACGTGGCAGAGTTTTGTGGAGCAGTTGGGGTTTTGAGTGCGGATGATTGTTATGTTGGAAAGTAAATTAATGAGTACCTCGATGGTGTTTTAGTTTTTGTGTATCGGTAGACTATCAATTCAGTGTAACCAACATTAATATTTGCTCTTCTGAGGCTCGTGTGACCGTGACCGTGACACTGCAACCTTGGCCTCTTACATGTTACGACTTTGGTGGACTTGTGGCCTGTTGTACTGAACAACTTGAAATTGGAAACAGCTTCATCTTCATACTGCAAACAAGTACTCCGAATCTCTCTAATCATACATTCCCCGCTGGAAAACGGCGTAAAACTCTGCCACCTGGGCTCATCTCGTTCTCAATGGAAGATGCAAACGACGACGGGATCTGACCTCTTCGTGCAATATCCTTGAATCTGAATTGCTTCCCAGATTCGGTCTTTATCTACAGGTAGACGTTTAGTCGGATGAAACCGATTGAAGAAAGGACAACCTGCACTTGCTCATGAAGACGACGTGCTTCCTGAAGACTGACATGGGTTCTATAGCTCAGCACTGCCATGTTCTTCAGATAGCTTCTCCAGCTCTGACTTTGACATTGGAGATATTCTGTTCGAGCCTCGGATTTGACTAACTCGAGCCTGTGTGCAGATGACTAATCAACGACAAGGCAGCGCCAGTGCTTACCCGTTGAGTGTCGTCTTGCATTTGAAAGCAAAGAAGAGATCAAGAATACCATCAATTCCCTCCTTCAACAAGTCATCTGTCGCAGAGATCTCCTTTGCCAAAGTTTCTAAAGCGGTGGGTGGAAGTTTTTTATGCACTGATTTGATAATGACGACGCCGGCGAGGAGTACAGCAATGGTTACCCAGATGTGTTGGCTGGTAGAAGCGGACGCGGCTGTGGATTCGGATAGAGTGTCAACGATTTCAGAGATACAAGACATTGTACTGCGTTCTGTGAGTGGATTTGTTTGCTTTCGAAGCCACCGCCAGTCATGCTTGTTTTAAAGAGCATTATGTTATCACCAAGTTTGGCGGTGCATGCTTATTAATATGTGATCGGCGGTGCATGAGGATGGATGCTGTATATAGTATATACAGCATGTCAGCCGAGTTTGGGCGCGTTCCGGCAATTATTTTGTACACCGGAAGAATGTGACAGAAAAAAAACATTGTCCATAGATCCGTGTGTCTTGACACCTGCGCCAGATTGCTTCATAACACGTTTTCTGTGTGCCTTGACTGCCCGAACAGAGGGCAGATGCACTTGTTCGCAAACCAACGACAGGCTTTCCTCCTTTCATCTACCCTTCTCTCGACAATATCATCCATAAAATCCCCTCTGCCTTATTCGACCATAATCGGTTTAGATCGTAAAATCAGAAACTTTCCCCTTCCGACACCTTCGTTGGCCATGTTCCGACACCGAGGACATCCCAGTCTATCTTGCTCGCTCTACACCGGCCGTACGTCCTTGCCCTCTCATCAGATTCGAATTCAGAAGCATACCTGCCTTCTGTTATAAGCATCTACCGCTCTTCCTGGCGTCTCACCCGGTCGTTATCTCTACGATCGAATTCCCGACGTGGTTGAGAAGATAAAGGGTCCTTGGTATGCAATGTTCAACGCGGCGGCTGTTCTTACACTGATTGGCGTGAGAAAACCAGGGAGCCAGAGTGGGAATGCGGCAATGGAGGAGCTGGGGAGGATTGAATCAATTCTTGAGCAGGTCACCAGCACAAGAAGTGGAGATGATGACGACAGGACTGAGGACGGGAGCGTCACTGTCGAAGAAGAAGAAAGTCCTTTCGAAATGCTTCTAGAGAACGCTCGAATTCTACGTCAAAAATCCCAAGAATCAACCTCCTCTTCTGAATCAGGAACCGAAGAAATAGAGAGGCTGGTGGGTAAAACTTACTTCTGGTCCGAACATCCAAACATCCCATCAATACATCATTGTTCCCCATCCTCTGCCTCTCCATCACTATCAAACACCTCTTCCACAACATCACCAGTATGACCACAACCGCAACCGCACCTCTCGATTCTACCTCATACGATTGGCCACTCGTCCATCCAACCCTCGCGTCCGACATCCAAAACCTCGATCATCCGAGTCTCAACATTGACGACATGAGAGGAATGACAGACTTACCCTCTCCTCTTACCACCCTCCCAATCGCCCTTCCCAGTCCCCCAAATCACTCCGGAAGGTGGGATCATGATGGATGAGAATCAGATGGAAGACATCCAATGGGGTGTTCCGTCTCCTCTACCCTTTTCGGCTATACAAGCGATCGCTCCAACAGGCTGGGGACATGGGTTTGGAAATTCCGGGTCGGGGTTTGGTGGGTTTGGTGGACAGACGACGATGAACGCGCAGACACAGACGCAGGTTCCCCCGTTGATGTTGGATTCGACATGACAGAGTTTTGTGGAGCAGTTGGGGTTTTGAGTGCGGATGATTATGATGGAAAGTAAATTAATGAGTACCTCGATGGTATTTTAGTTTTTGTGTATCGGTAGACTATCAATTCAGTGTAACCAACATTAATATTTGCGGCTCATGTGACTGTGACACTGCTTCAACTCTTACATGTTACGACTTTGGTGGACTTGTGTTGTACTGAACAACTTGGAATTGGAAACAGCTTCATCTTCATACTGCAAACAAGTACTTCGAATTTCTCCAATCATACATTCCCTGCTGGAAAACGACGTAAAACTCTGGCACCTGGGCTCATCTCGTTCTCAATGGAAGATGCAAACGACGACACTGGCAGGCTCTGGTTTCTTCGTGCGATATCCTCCTTGAATCTGGCTTGCTTCCCAGATTCGGTCTTTATCTACAGGTAGACGTTTAGTCGAATGAAACCGGGTAAGGAAAGGACAACCTGCACTTGCTCGTGAAGACGACGTGCTTCCTGAAGTTTGACATGGATTCTATAGCTCAGGACTGCAATGTTCTTCAGATATCTTCTCCAGCTCCAGCTTTGGCATTGGAGATATTCCGTTCGAGCCTCGGATTTGGCTAACTCTAGCCTGTGTGCAGATGACTAATTAACGCCTTGGAATAGACGCCAGTGCTTACCCGTCGAGAGTCATCTTGCATTCAGGAGCAAAGCAGGAATCAAGGATACCGTTAACCATTCCCTCCTTCCACAAGTCATCTGTCGCAGAGATCTCCTTTGCCAAAGTTTCTAAAGCGGTGGGTGGAAGTTTTTTATGCATTAATTTGATAATGACGACACCGGCGAGGAGTACAGCAATGGCTACCCAGATGTGTTGGCTGGTAGAAGCGGCCGTGGCTGTGGATTCGGATAGAGTGTCAACGATTTCAGAGATACAAGACATTGCACTGCGTTATGCACAGAACAGTGAGTGGATTCGTTTGCTTTCAAGCCCAGCTGGTTTTAAAGAGCCATTATGTTATTGAGTTGCCATCAACATCATGTAAGTGATGTAACAGCATGTAACTTAGCCATGACCAACCTTCCGTTGTGAGCGGCATTCCGTCCCACGACGACATCGCAGCTACTTAAGAATCGGAATCAGATCTATATCGGTAAACAAGCATCTCGAATTTCTCTTCGTAATAACACACATCCAATCATGCATTCCCCACTGGATAACGACGAAGAACTCCAGCGCCTAGGCTCGTCTGGCTCTCAATTGAGGACTCGTATACAGACCACAGGATCTGATTTCTTCGTGCGATGTCTTCCTTGTGCTTGAACAGTTTATAAGATTCAATGCTTATCTAGGTACACTTTTAGTCAGAAAAGCACAAGTACCTGCACTTGCTTATGAAGACGACGCACTTGCACAAATTTGCCATGGATTCGATAGCTCAGCAATGAAACCCTCTTCAGATATTCTCTCCAGTTCTGACCTTGGCACTGGAAATATTCGATCCGAGCCTCAGTTATGTCTGATCTGAACCTATTAGAGGATCAAACGCCCAGCCTAGGAATAGACGCTAGTGCTTACCCATCGAGAGCGGTCTTGCATTTAGAAACAAGGCGGGAATCAAGCATATCGTTTACTGTGCCCTCCATTAATGCGTCACCGAACGCGGCGATCTCCTTTTCCAGCATTTCTATAGCTATGGGCGGAAGTCTTTTATGTATTGAATTGATGATGGCAACCAAGGCGAAAAGTACGGCCAT
This sequence comes from Megacollybia marginata, assembly GCA_003313965.1. Taxonomy (NCBI): domain Eukaryota; kingdom Fungi; phylum Basidiomycota; class Agaricomycetes; order Agaricales; family Porotheleaceae; genus Megacollybia; species Megacollybia marginata. Next base: position 12,930 of record QLOY01006005.1, read on the forward strand.
GGTTGTGATATACCAGAGGGGTTGACTGGTAGAAGCGGAGGCTGCTGTGGATTCAGATAGAGTGCCGACAATTTCAGGCACTGCAGTAGGGTCATGCAGACTCAATGTTTGAAGCTTGAAGCTTATATAGTCGCAGATGGATCTATGAAAATCTTTGTCAAGGAGCATTGCTTTTCGGCTCACATCACCTTTTACGTAACACCGGCGGTCAGAATTGTTCCCGCGGCACTTCCTGGCCGATCATACACGTGGCGCTAACCACGGTTGCCGAGCAGGCTTAGGCAGGACTTCGTGTCAGGATCAAAGTTCTAAGGTCCAAACCCTGTCAGATCACATAAAATGAGCCCAAATAAGCTATCAGCCTGGGCGGAATTCCACTGTATCGTATATTCTGCAAGGCTTGCGGAAATTCTCGGCTTTCAATGAGATTCTTGCCTCAATTTCGGTAACGAGCAGTCGTTCGTTGCAAGTATTCAATATTTCATCTTCATGCCTCTGCGGCAGCGTAACATCGATGACAACAGCAAGCAAAGCTGTATGCATCAGTAAATTCTAAGTTTTCTTTTTGGCTTTTTGGGCTTTTTAGCTTGTTGAGGACCTTTTTGGTAAAACACGGCTACTGGACCAGGAGATTGGGGGTGCTGGATCATATCCTATTATGACCTAAGTGGGTTGGGGATGCGGTGTGACAACATGAGCAGGTATGCTGAATGGCATGTACGAGACAGTGATGTCAGTTATTTTAAGCTTGCCGAGAAAATGACCCTAGCTTCTCGTCTTGTCCCTTTTTGGCCTTTTACGGCTTGCCATCGCCTTTTTACGGCTTGTACAACTTGCTAAAAAAGGAATACTATAGAATTCTGATGTGTTTGTTTTCGGCCGTGTTCTCGGTCAGTCAAATCAACGTTCATGTCCCCTGATTGCTCGCATGAGCTGGATATCCTACATACCACTACTCCCGTTACGAATGACTTTCCTTACGCCAGCGCTCTACTAGGTCCTCTACTAGCTCTACTCCTAACCAGGCTGGTGTATTACCAGTCAGCTGCATGTCGGCCCCATCGCTGACCTTCTGTAGTGGCGTCCTTGCCGCGATGAACCAGATCTTGTCTGTGGGCACACTCGAGCTGGGTTGCTTTCTGCTGTTTGTATGTAACGTCGAGCCATCATATTTGCAAACATCATCGAGGACCACTAGATGCTGATGGTACCGAGGAGTTCCCTGGCGAAAAAGATGTCCTGAAGAGCAGGGCATTTTCCTCCCTCAACATTCTACCTCGTTGGTTTACTGCACTCTTACCATTAATACAGGCACTCAATACATATCCGACCTTCAGAGTTTACGCTGTTCCCCCCTTTCATCGATGATCGATGATCACACCCAGACACCCTCCTGGAAGCGGTACCAAACGACGCCATATTTCCTCGTCGTCATATCCATCTGGGCGCAACTTTGTCCAGACTCTTTCGTCGATACTTTCCATAGCTTAAGGCTTGAACCACCGTCTCATTGCCGCGATGACACACAACTGTTTCTTCGGCGCATCCATTTGCGTGTCCACGAGGAACGCATCCTTGAAGCTCATGAGGGTGTAAAAAGTGAAAGATGCATGAGTCAAATCTATCATCGGCACATCATGTTCAATGCAAGCAAATCGTCGTACAACATCAACCGTACCTTTGTTCTTCCATTTCCGAACATCGTCCCCTCCTTGCTCGATTTTACGTTTCACAAGATCTACAGCGTGCTGAGAAGATTTCAGTCAACGTTTGAGCAGGCAAGGTCAGTGAGCATACACACCTTGTAACTATATGGACGATCGATGATATCGGGAACAGTCCAAACCTTGGTATGCAATGTTCAATGCGGCGGCTGTTCTTACGCTTATTGGCGTGAGGAAACCAGGGAGCCAGATTGGGAACGCGGCGATGGAGGAGTTGGGGAGGATTGAATCGATTCTTGAGCAGGTCACCACCACAAGAAGCGGAGATGACGACGACAGGACTGAGGACGGGAGCGTCACTGTCGAAGAAGAAAGTCCTTTTGAAATGCTTCTAGAGAACGCTCGGATTCTACGTCAAAAAGCCCAAGAAGCAACCTCCTCTTCTGAATCAGCCGAAGAAATAGAGAGGCTGGTGGGTAAAACTTACTTCTGGTCCGAACACCCTAACATCCCATCAATACATCATTGTTCCCCATCCTCTGCCTCTCCATCACTATCGAACACCTCTTCCACAACACCACCCAGTATGACCACAACCGCAACCGCACCCCTCGATTCCATCTCATACGATTGGCCACTCGTCCATCCAACCCTCGCATCCGACATTCAAAACCTCGATCATCTCAACATTGACGACATGAGAGGAATGACAGACTTACCCTCTCCTCTTACCACCCTCCCAATCGCCCTTCCCACAATCCCCCAAATCACTCCCGAAGGCGGGATCATGATGGATGAGAATCAGATGGAAGACATCCAATGGGGTGTTCCGTCTCCTCTACCCTTTTCGGCTATACAAGCTATCACTCCAACAGGCTGGGGACATGGGTTTGGTAGTTCCGGGTCGGGGTTTGGTGGGTTTGGTGGACAGACGATGACGACGCAGACACAGACGCAGGTTCCGCCATTGATGTTGGATTCGACGTGGCAGAGTTTTGTGGAGCAGTTGGGGTTTTGAGTGCGGATGATTGTTATGTTGGAAAGTAAATTAATGAGTACCTCGATGGTGTTTTAGTTTCTGTATATCGGTAGAACTATCGATTCAGTGTAACCAGCATCAATCCGAGGTCGTGTGACCGTGATTACGCCCTTCTTACGACTTTGAACTTAATAATGGCCTGTTGTACTGAACAACTTGAAATTGGAAACAGCTTCATCTTCATACTAAACAAGTACTTCAAGTTTCTCTAATCATACATTCCCCGCTGGAAAACGGCGTAAAACTCTGGCACGTGGGCTCATCTCATTCTGAATGGAAGATGCAAACGACGACAGGATGTTTCTTCGTGCGATATCCTCCTTGAATCTGGCTTGCTTCCCAGATTCGGTCTTTATCTACAGGTAGACGTTTAGTCGGATGAAACCGATTGAAGAAAGGACAACCTGCACTTGCTCATGAAGACGACGTGCTTCCTGAAGCTTGACATGGATTCTATAGCTCAGGACTGCAATGTTCTTCAGATAGTGTCTCCAGCTCTGGCTTTGGCAGTGGAGATATTCTGTTCGAGCCTCGGATTTGGCTAACTCGAGCCTGTGTGCAGATGACTAATCAACAACAAGGCAGCCTCGGAATAGACGCCAGTGCTTACCTGTCGAGTGTCGTCTTGCACTCAAAAGCAAAGCGGGGATCAAGAAGATCATCCACTCTTCCCTTCTTTAACACATCATCTATCGCAGTGGTCTCCTTTTCCAAAAATTCCAAAGCGGTGGGTGGAAGTTTTTTACGCATTGATTTGATAATGACGACACCGACGAGGAGTACAGCAATGGTCACCCAGATGTGTTGGTTGTTGGAAGCGGACGCGACTGTGGATTCAGATAGAGTGTCAACGATTTCAGACACATAAGACATTGCACAGGGTTATGGATGGGATGTGCTCATCACATTATAAAAACCGTTACTGTATTTATGTGGCTGGCAGTGTAGTAAGTGATCGACTGTCATCACATAAGCGTGCAAGGAAGGATAAATGGGTTTACTCATCGCTGACATACCGCAAAACGAGATTCTAAATGAAGAGGAACGCGTCAATCACATCGCGGCTCGATGCCACGCGGCGATATATGGTGTGACAGATGCACATTAATTCCGGCATGTGCGGATCTACAGATTTGGGCGCGGATCCACAGCTTGTGTGCGCGGGCGGATCCAGAATCAACTTTCACAAATAGGTATTCTATTTATTGGAATATACAATACAGTCAATTATATGCATTGTAACATATAATAGGGCCTCATTAACTTCCGTACACGAGCTCGAAGACAGTAGTGGAGTTTGAATGGTGTGATGTGCTGTGACAGTGACACAGTTCAGCATCGAAGTGGAGACCTTTTTCACCAATTGCATATGCTAAGGGTTGAATGTATTTTAGCAATTGATCCTCTTTGAGGCAATCTTCTGCATGACGTCTCTCCAAATACGACTACTGAGTCGGATCGAGTGTATGTGCCATGTGACGTGAATATTTTGGGTTCGCGTTTGACTATACGATATGCTTGATTTTGGGAGTATGCCCTAGGTAGTACTGAGTTCTAGCAAGTGGCCATGTCTAATTACAGTCTGAAAAGAGTGACTTGACTATTTCCATTATCCTGAGAGACTGAAGCTTTCTCCGAGATCTGACATCTCTGGTTGCTTCAACTCGAACTTTTTTGAATGCTTCACATTTAGAGAAGATATCTACAATCCAAATACAACCAAACCGACAGAGATTGGTTCCTCCAATGTGTCTTTGGAATGAAGTGTCAATTTGTCTCGACTTTGCATATAGTTGGATGGCTGTTGAGAATGCAGAAGGGCTCTAGTGTATGGGTATATTGGAGGTGTTGTGCCATCATATAATCACATTACCACCTGGTAACAATGACCCAGCCCCTAAGTTACTGGCTGGTTACTGGTGATCAACTGATCAATCAATGATATGACGAGTGGTTTGATGTTTGACTCAATCCTCTTTATGAAACAAGAATGCATCCATAGAAAATATGAGTTGGAGTAAGAGAAATCTTTTGTGCAACATTTTCCAATGATGTATTTGAGGCATAATGATCTACTTCAAAGTTCATTTTTGCTGCCACGGAAGATAAATTCATTGAGTGACCGGGGGTATATTGTATGGTCAGTGTTGGTTTCCTGTCAACAGGGTCTGATGTAAGATCTTCCTGGTATGTATCATAGTTTTGCAGCCATATCAGAGCTGGATCTGAGTGGTGTTCATGTGGTCTGAGACCACTGTTGATGGCTTGTATATATGAGCTGATCATCAGTTCACCTTATGTGATCCAGACCACAGTTCTTGCACCTGTAATAGCACAAGTTGTGACCTTGGATGGCACAAGTGATGATCTCCGTGATGGTGCCTTCAGACTATTTTCTGCTCTCCATTTCCGGGTTTTCCTGTCAAGAAGGAGATCAACTTCTCTAAGAGTTCCTTTCACACATTGGGTTACATTGGCGGGACTCAATCTCTGTTGCAGCATCATCCGTGAAATTAAAACCCAAGCTTGTAGTGAAGCTCTGAAAAGTTCCAAGACTCCCAATCAGGATGTTGGTTATGAGGGGTGAGTACACAAACTGAATCATTTTCAAGTGCTATTATCTATGGAGTATCTAAATAAATTCAACATCTTTGAGAATGTGGGACTCAATTTCTGTTGCAGCATCTTCACTCAAGCTCATAATGAAGCTCTGAAAAGTTTCAAGACTCCCAATCAGGATGTTGGTTCCAAAGACTCCACAGGTATCTTTCAACATTCATGACTGTGATCCAATACTCAAATACAACCAAGTCGGAGAAACCAGACTGCTCTGAATTCAGTGTTTCCAGTATCATTTTCATCAGATCTGCAGTGAACCTATGTTCTATCATTTTTGACAATATTTACTGATGTCATCTATAGAAGCATAATGCCCCCAATCATGACAACTGCTATCAAAGTTGTGTCACATATCTGGAGCAACTTCCCTCCACAGATCCCCTATCACTTCCAACTATTGACCCCAAATGCTCAGAGTTTACCCAAACTCAGCTGCTCAGCCATATCATGAAGGGTCGCATATTACAAGACCCGAATTGGTTGATATCAAAGATAGAAATGCACTGAGAACATACAACAAGGCTACAGTGAGTGACATGCCAACCAATAGCTGTATTGACAGCAGGTTGGATGTACATCTGTGCTTCCTTGAGAGTGGGAAGGTGTAGTAGACTTTGTTTCTCAGGTTTAAGGTATTTCAAATCTGCATGTGGTAGGTTGACTCCCACTGTATTGCTTCAAACAAAAAAAAAAAGACTGGGTCAATGGCATGGAAGAACGGAAGCAAGACTCAATGCTTCCGTTCTTCCTTTCAATTGTATGTTTGAAAGACTATATTGTACTAGCTGCCTAATCCTTACAAGAAGTTACAACCTACATTCAATCCTTAGCTGCAATTGGTGAAAAGGTCATTGAATCTTCCTACTGCGATGCTGAATTGTGTCATTGTCACAGCACGTCACAACATTCAAACTCCGCTGCTATCTTCGAGCCCGTCTATGTATGTCAATTAGACCCTATTACATGGTACAATCAAGCTACAATGTATCTAATTGAATGTATATTGTATACCAATAACTTAAATAACTATTTGTGGAAGTTAACTTTCAATCCGCGCACACAAGCTGTGGATCCGCGCACACAGCTCTAGATCCGCACACGTGTGAATAAATGTGCATCTGTCACACCATAAAGCTGGTACACTGTAATACACTGCTGAAAACGGATTCGGCGGTTTGCCAGTGGCAGTCACAGTGGACTCGGAGGCTTCTTACTCGAATTTGAAATTCGGCAAGTCGGGACTACCAGGTAAGCTTTTCTATTATTCTCTGAAAAGGGCCGCTTTTAATGATATTCTTGTCTCAATTTCGGAAAGGAGCAGTTGGACATTGCAAGCATTCCATCTTAGTGCCTCTGCCGCAGCGTAACATCGATGACAACAGCAAGCAAAGCTGCAACCATGTTTACAGTCAGTCAAATCAACATTCACGTCCCCGGTTCCCCTGAGGCCTGAGGCCTGAGTACTGAGTGCTCGCATGAGTTGAAGATCCTACATACCACTACTCTCATTGGGTCACCCTCGACATATGACATATGATTACCAATGACTTTCCCTACGCCAGCTCTCTACTCTCACCAGGCTGGTGTCGGCCCCATCGCTGAGCTTCTGTAGTGGCATCTTTGCCACGATGAACCGGATCTTGTTTGTGGACACGAGGCTCAAGCTGGCTCGAGCTGCTGCGTCGAGCCATCAAACATCATTGAGAACCCCAATTCCCTTATGTACATCAACTCTCCACTGACATCAGCCAACATCTGACATGACCTTCCAATCGTGCCCGTAGTGAGCTGTAGTGCTGTGCAAAGTTATTCAACGAGTATATCATGTTCCCCATTTGGTCAAATAGCTCCCTGCTGGTTCTCCGTTGACTGATGGTCTTCTCGACGAAGTTCCCTGGCTGAAAAGATGTTCTGAAGAGTAGGGCATCTCCTCTCTCAACATTCTACCTCATTGGTCTACTGTACTCTTACATTGATCACAAAACTACACTGGCAAGCACAAGGGGGTACCAAAAAATCAATGAAGTACCAGGGGTTGTATAAAAATTTAAGGCCTTGGATGGCAACCCTCCCTCCCTCCACATGACTTTACCTTCCTAAAATGGTATGGTCACCTTCAAAATAGTGCACACCTTGGTCCCACCTCAATAGACATGTTATAGACTCATCTGTGGCATTGTTATACACTGAATTAAGACTGATTTGACTGCTGGAAGCAACTCAGATGATTTTTTGACTACTTGCCTTATTTGGACACAACCACAACATATAGTCTGCTATAGTTTCAGCCACTCCCAAAGAGCATGTAGATTGATCTCCTTAAGCATTCAGTGTGCAAATGAATCTATTTGACCCACTAAATGCATCAAAAATCTTCAAAAAACATGGGGTCACCTAAAATTTTTAGTGGCCTGGCAGCCAACCCTCCCTCCCTACCTGCAGTGTGGGATTGCCGGTCCAGTACCCTCTTGGGCAAGCACTTGATACATATCCGACCTTCAGAGTTTATGCTGTTCCCCCTTTCGTCGATGATCACACCTAGACACACTCCTGGAACAGTACCAAACAACACCATATTTCCTCGTCATCATATCCATCTGGGTGCAACTTTGTCCAGACTTTTATCAGGAACAGTCCAAACCATCTTTGAGGCATTTTTGGCCCAGTCCCCAATGCAGAGGTAGAGCTGTCCATTCATAAAGTAATCTCCATCATGATTGCAGTCTAACACGCTCCGAGTTGGACAAGTTGAGACCAAAGCGATGGTTCAATCACAGTGTAGGTGGCCCCACTGGCGAGTATATCTGCAAAACCAGATGTTTTGGGTCAAGATGACAGCAATAGGGTTCAAGTTTATGACTATGAAAGCTGATGAGGGCTTGGATAGAAAGAGCAGTTTTTAGTATGCTTGTCCTTTTGAGTTCTACCCAACTGACTTCATACATTTCAGGCAACAGAAGGACTACGTGTTGTCCCAGAGATGTGTTAAATACAAAGGTGATGGTTGGAATATGTCTGGGTTTATCTTGACGATCTCTGCCAGTGGGACGATTCCATGTCCACTCTGAAGAAGTCGAGGACAGTCTGCGAACAGGGGATTGACAACCATCTTTGGTTATTGGTGAAACTTCAGCCTTGGCCTCTGACTTACATGTTACGATCATTATGACTTTGGACTTGTGGCCTGTTGTACTGAACATTGCTTTTGCATCTGCTTTTGCTGTTCATCAGGTTCGTCAGGGACAATACTTTAGGGTGTTGACTCAAGTTCATGTACTGAATGTAGGCAAATATCATAACAGCAAACAGTAAACAACTTGGAACTGGAAACAGCTTCATCTTCATACTGCAAACAAGTACTTCGATTTTCTCTAATCATGCATTTACTGCCGGATAACAATGTAGAACTCTGGCACCTGGGCTCATTCCATTCTCAATGGAAGATGCAAACGACAGCAGGATCTGATTTCTTTGTGTGATATCCTCCTTGAATCTGGCTTGCTTCCCAGATTCAGTTTTTATCTACAGTAGACGTTTAGTTGAATGAGACCAATGGAAAAAAGGACAACCTGCACTTGCTCATGAAGATGATGTGCTTCCTTAAGTTGAACATGGATTCTATAGCCCAGGACTGCAATGTTTTTCAGATAGCTTCTCCAGCTCTGGCTTCGGCATTGGAGATATTCCGTTCAAACCTCGGATTTGGCCAACCTGAGCCTGGCAGACTAATCAATGAAAAGGGACCAAGGAATAGACTTAAGTGCTTACCTGTAGAGTGTCATCTTGCTTTCGATAGCAAAGAATATCATCTACTATTTCCTTCTTTAACTCATCGTCTATCGCAGAGATTTCTGTTTCCAAAATTTCCAAAGCAGTGGGTGGAGGGTTTTTATGGTCCCTTTTGGCAATGATGACACTGGCAAGAGATATGGCAATGGTTAGGATGAAATAGACATGTTGACTGGCAGATAGACTGGCTGCGGTCTGGTCTGGGTCAGGTCCAACCTATTTTTCTCAGACCCTGAACCAGACCTTGAGGGTCGGTCCACCTATTTGCTGGACCCGGACCTGGACCTGTAGGTTCAGGTCCTAGAGGGTCAGGTCTGGGTCCGGACCTGGGTGCACCATTCAGGACCAAACTTGAGCAAACTTTGAGCCCATATCAATAAAACACTAATTTGAGCTTATCTTTCTCCTGAGAGGGTACAATACGGTAGAATACATCAATAGTATGAGTCTGAAATCGATTTTGAGGTGCAGCTCTCCCATTTCAGCATCTCGGCAGTGTATGTCACATAGATGTCACGCTTTTAGTTACACAGCAACCTTACCTTATCCCTCTCAGACATCTCTCTGAGTATATATAGCATAGAACAATGACTTGACTTAGTAGGTTCAACTTCCAACTATAATAGATGACTCAAAATTTCAAAACTTACCAGCTTTTATTGCACCTTGCATGTCATGTATAGTGATGTTGTAGGCTCAGCTCAAGCCGCCAAGCCGGCCGAGCCGAGCCGTCTGAACCCAGGCTGAGCCGGGCCTAGATGACGGCTTCATCTGGCTCATGGCTCAGGCTAGAGATTCACCAAGCCGTAGGCTGTGGCTCTACACGTGATCCACCAGCTTTATTTTTGTTCAAGGTTTAGGCCTTCCAAATATAGCTACTCAACCTCGGAGACGTCCGTGAGCTTCTGTCGTCATACCACAGCAGTAAGGACACGATTCTTAGTCAATTCCCACATTCTCACTTGTGTCTGCTGCTCCATAGTGTTCTATATTGAAGGTTGTAGGTCATCTTTCATTGCCAAAGGTAATATTTCAATCATTAAATACATTTGTTGCTACATAGTTTCCATTTTTAGCATCTAGTTTCATGTTCGTGATGTTGGTTTGGTCTACTCAGTGAGCCGTGGCTTGAGCCTGAGCCAGGCCTAAGCCAGCCTGAGCCGTAGGTTTGGGCTCAGGCTTGGATTTGAGTGAGCCTAGGCCGCTCCAAGCCAGCCAGGAGCCGCGGCTTGCAGGCCGAGCCGAGCCGTAACATCACTAGTCATGTAGTGGACCGGGTGCACCTGCAGTTTGGACCTGAGGGCCAGGTCCTCTCTTGTCCCAGATCTGAACCCTCACCAACAGGGTCAGGTTTGGGTCTGACACAGCCACTGAACCCAAACCTGAGGTTCGGGTCAGGTCCAACCCTAGGTTCAGTAGGGTCAGAACCGGACCGCAGCCAGTCTACTGGCAGACACAGACACAGCTGTGGATTCGGATAGAGTGTCAACAATTTCAGACACATAAGACATTGCACAGTGTTATGCAGATGTAACTGGGATAGGATGGGATGGATGTGCTCATTACATTTACTGTATTTATAGTGGTGACAATTTGCACCTCCTGTACAAACATAACCAAACTAAACCTTATTTCAAAAGTTCAGTACTGTAGTATTACGATCAAGTGTTCACAGGGTGTTACACATTACACCTAGTAATCACTGGCCAAGGTGATCACTCTCAGTCCCATGACCATTACACCCTGATTCAACTTCCTAAATGGCACTACCCAAAAAGGAAATAAGCGCCCATTTGGGTTCTGTAACACGTTCAAAACAGGACTGTTACCTGTTACACAGACCAAATCGGTTCAGTTCAGTGACCTGCATTACAGGTTACTGAACACTTGGTCGTAATAAAACAGTATGTCCACTACTAAAAATATAACTCCCCCACCCATAGGAGGCTGGCTTTAATTTCGGCAACGAGCAGTCGGTTATTGCTGCTGTTTGTATGTATGTAACGTCAAGCCATCAAACATCATTGAGAACCCCCCGCTTCCCTTGTGTACATTAGCTCCTCAGTCAATGAGAAAAAAGCCTTGGCACCACAGGGCCCGACTTCGTCTTACAATCGTGCCAGCTATACTAGCGCTCCAGTATATCACGTTCCCCATTTGGTCAAATAGCTTCTGCATCAGGAAAAAGGTACTTTCCTAATTTTCTGAAGTTAGTACTAAGTGTTGCTATTATGTCTGTATTACCCGTGCTAGCGTACTTACCCAAATTAGACTAATGTGTAACCTCTCTGGCATTCCATCCTCCTAATCTCACAAATTAGCTGCTAATTAGTATAATATATAATGGTATTAGGTTTGACTTTGGGCCATTTCAGACACAGTAGACAGCAATTGATCATAATATTCTACATATACAATTACGCCAAGCTATCCCAATCAATCGTATTGATAATCTCCTCTGTAGACATGTTATGCGACACCAGGGGAAGAGAATTGCTGAAACACCAAATCAGCATCAAAACCAAAGACTTACAAAGCCTCCATGTAGAACTTATGTGCAAACTTGTGGTAGATTACCGGCTTCTTCGATTGCAGTGCTTCCAGGACCACCACATGTTGAGAGAACGGGCCCTCGTACTTCTCATCAAACTTGTTATTTTGGCCAACTGCTTGGTTGAAGATAGCATGAACCTGCAAAAGTAATTCAGCATCCGTCGTAAAAATCTCAAGACTTACCGCAGTTGCTGCCCATGCCAACATAGACGGTGGGATTTCAAGTTCGTTGGGTGCATCAGTAATGCACGAGTGGAATGTGTTGGTGTTTTTTTGGACGATCGCAGTGTTAGGACCGTCAGTGAAGAATATCGTTTTGATGATTTGCGCAAAGCCTGGGTGCTGATAAGGCTGGCTTTGGACAAACTCACCCTACACATGCAGCGTCACAATTACAAGTAAAACACTACCAAGAAACCACTTACCTTGTCATTCAAATACTTGTAATTATCATTCTCCAACAGCTTTTTGACCCTTGGACCATCTGCAAGATTGACCTGGAGAGTGGCTGCCAAAATCTTGTGTGTGTCATTCTTCATGCGAGTATGTTGTATTTGCATTCGTTGTGCAACCTGTCTACCTCAGCCAAGGTTATGAATCAGAAAATACATACCAGACGTTTCATTGGAGTGCTATAAGCGTCGTGATCTCCTTCAACGAGGCGGTGCTCGATGTCACCTTCCCCATTGAATCCAACTGCCCCGCTGATTCAATACATGCGTCCAGACAGATTTTCTCAAGATGGTCAGTATTCAATGGGTTAGATGTCCCACTTGCATTGAAAATGAGCTCAGCATGAGCAATGTGCATGGCCTCACGCAAAACCTTCTTGATAACCTCGTTTTGGATGGAGATCTCCATCTCGAACATCTGTGTTTTGGTTATCAGCACAATGTCAGAGCGGGGCTGCCAGTTGACTTGCTCTGATGAGGCTGGTGTGGGGACATTGACAGAGGATTTTGGTATGTAATGAGGTTTGGGAGCAAGGACTGGAAGCTGTATCCATATCAAATATGGTATTGAGCTCCAAACGTGTACACATACCTCAGCTGCCTGCTTTTCAGAACGCTTGCCAGTCAATGGTTTTGGCACTTTGACTGTCTGGGGCTGTGTCACCTGGATGAATTATGTCTGAATAACCACAAAGGCTTTGGGAAGACTTACCGGTGGAAGTGCCAGCTCCTCCTCTTCATTGGAGTAAGAGATTATTTGTAAATTTTTGGGAATGGGACCCCAAGGTCACATTTTGACCAAATGAGCCATGTCATCAGTGTCATCGGCCTCTTCACAGTCAGAGTAGGGTGGAATCTCATAGAATCCTGAACTAAGCGACCTGGTGCTGGAGGCTCAGGAGTGTCGAAATGATTGCCTGCTTGTGGCACGGGGTAGAGAGTCTGACAGTGGGAAGAAGTGTCACACAAACAAACAATCAATGTCTTACCATCATCAACATACATCGATGACGACGAGCTTTGTGACGAGGCAATAACCACTGGCATCTGTACACTGTGTAGTAGGGTGGGATGACCTGCTGGTCACCAACCCCACTTCCTTCATCTCTATTCCTAATCCTCATTTTGTCTCATAATTGCTGATCTCATCTAGATACCACCAATTCCCACATTATCATCAATACTCTTTCACAATGCCTAATAATCCACTCTGATTCCCCAGACCACCACTCAACATCATTCCACTCCTGCCATCATATTTCCCTCAATATATACTCTACCTTCAAGATACTCTCTTCAACTACTTTCTACTTTCTCCCTTTCAATACCTACAATGCCAACCAAACCTGATGGATCCAAACATCCGCCCCACCCGATCATCTATTTATCTCACCTTGAGCAAGTGAGTTAGAGGCCTGACCAACCTCATAGTGATGTGGGATAGCCTGGTGGTAAGCTGATGCAGGGTTCTGAGGTGTAGGGAGGCTACATGGACTCTTTTAGTAGTTACCTTCTGTTTTTGTATGGTATTACATAATAGTCACACCTTTGATTCAGAGCCAGGAGCGAGCCCGAGCCCAGAGCACATCCGTCAAAGAGGATTTGTTTGGATACAATTAGAGCAAGGCAAGAGAACATTTCACTGATTTTATAGAGTACGAATAGCTGGTGCAAGTCCCTCCTCATATTGTTACGATTTCCTCACTTTTAGCGCCCAACCATGTGGCTTATCAGAACCCTATTTCATTTTACAGACATATCACCCTATCTCTTATCCGTTGTCACCCTATCTTTCATTTCCCTTATCCGCTATCTCTTAAATTAAACTTCTGATAGCTTATCTTGAACATGCGGTTCAGATAGCTTATCTCTTTCTCTTCTTATCTTGTAGCCACCCTCTTATCCATTCGTCGACTAGATAGCCATCCAGTATTTAAGCCCTTAGCTATTCGCTGTATTTCT
>QLOY01006006.1:0-12416 GCA_003313965.1 Megacollybia marginata
GTGATGGAACACCATCCATTGTAATGGACAGCGGGGTAAAGGATCACTCTGTGCTTAATCAGAGGTGAATGTCATATATCTACGTCGTAAATGGTGGGTGAACACTGTGCGGTTACTCACCAGTTTGGTAAGGGTTTACTGTGTACTCATTCGGGGGTGCAGGGAGTTGACGAGCATCGTAAACAGTGATGGAACACCATCTGGTCGAGTCAGTGCTGTGGTGAGGTCTCACTGTGTCTTCATTGAGCGGTGAATGAAACAGACCTGCCTCATAAATGGTGATCGAATACCGTCTGTTTGATTTGACAGTGTGGTGAACACTCACTGTTGGCTTAATCTGTGGTAATCGAAAGGTACGTACCTTTTGGATGGTGATAGACGTCCATCCATTCTAATGAACGGCTGTGGTACAGGCTCACTGTGTCCTGCATTAGTGGTAAATGAGACCTATCGCATCAGGAAAAACCCTTTTTAACCTGGATGCCTCAAGGTTGACCTGGATCAACCTATGTCAACCTTGGTCAGTCCCAGGTTTAAGTCTCAATTTTCAGGTCAGCCAGGTCAACCTAAGTCATGTCTAGGTTAGCCCAAGTCAACCCAGGTCAGCCCAGGTCATGTCTAGGTTAGTCCCAGATCAGCTCAGGTTGACTTAGGTTGACTCAGGTTTACTCAAGTTTGCCAGGTTTGCCAGGTCAAAAAGGGTTTTTCCTGATGGACTGGGTGTCACTCAAATCACCACTGCTAGTAAGTGTACTCAGTGTGTTTCTTGTATAATCTCATTCTCTTTCAGTGTGGCCAGGGAATCCTACAGTTCTGATATGGATGATGTTTTGCCTTCCTTATCTGATATACAAACTAAAGAACTAATGACACACATTGACAGTATTCCTTTACCTGTCCCGCACACCAACACATTTCAGACTTCAGTACTCAACAAATATTTGCTTTCAATGGCCGCAGTCATGCCCAAGGGGCATCCAGACCAGTAATCCTGAACCAGACGTTGGTAGGTAGGTCCATCAGGTAGGTCCTTAAAATTTTTGTCCACATACCTCAAATTTCTGCATAATAGACCTCCAGTGAGCTCAATGAACACTACTGAGTAGTCAGAAAGGCATGAGAATATAGTTGTATTGATGCCTACTACTGTCTGAGACCATCCGACCATCCGAGATAGATAGGTAAGGACTAGGTAATAAACATGCATGTGTCTGAAAGTAAGTGAAAAAAGTATTCCAGCAAGATATCCAAGGCTCTGAAGACATTAGTTAATATAGTGCTATTGTATCGAGACAAATAGATTCAGTTCTAGACACAGGAGTGATACCAAACATCAATGGAGCCCATTTTGGGTAGGTCACATGACCTTGAGGTAGGTAGGTTCCCCGGTCACCCTTGCAAGGATGTCGGAATGCCATAAGGACAAGCATTCCTTGGTTTCCTGCTAGGTCGTAATCCTGATAAGAACCAGGAACCTTCATTAACCTTCTGAGAGGACTCTGAGGATGTTTACAAGGATTCGCTAAAGGACCTCTCTCTGCTGTCCTTCTCAACAACAAGTCTGACATCTTTCTGTTGTTGTGATCAAGTTAGCAAGATTGCCTGCTTTCACGATAACAGCAATGTCATTAATTTACTATAGTACACAGTAGCTAGCAATGACAATACAAATGAGTGACATTCAAACAAGTGATAGTGAGACGAGAATTTTTACTGTCGTCCAACTGAGCAGACATTCGTTTTACTCCTGCAGTGAGTCTCACACAAACCTTTGCATCACTACAACCTGGTGCAAAAGCTGGCGTCATGGTGGGACCCCCAAAATCAGACAACGGACCGGCCTCCCCATGATTGGGATATGAATACATGTGGGGCAGGAAGTAAGATGGTGGAAGCCCATACCCCCAACATTGGTTGGGATAGGCCTGAGGACTGGGGAGGAAGTGTCTGCGAGTAGGAAGGCATCCGTGAGGAGGTCCTTGAGGAGGAGGATATCCTCAGGTGGATGGCATAAAAGACCAGTACCACCAGGGAGGGTGGACACAGGAGAGCAGGTGACGAGTGTGGACAGTGTGGTTAGCTGACATCGCTGAAAGTTGCAATCAACGGCATAGAAATGCAAGAGAATTGTTGCGAACAGAATTTATCCATTAGTTTCTTTTTCATTTCTTTTTCATTTCCTTTTCATTTGTATTCATTTTCCATCTTATTTCCACTATATCTCGGCTCATTCCTATCTCCTATCTTCTATTTCCACATTGTCTCCATTTAGTTAGTCTTTCTCATCATTTCATATCTATATCTCTCTCTATCTCCATTTGTAGTACCTATCCATTGTCTTGGTTCTCTTATCTTTCAGGCTTACCTTTCTAGTTCTGGCTTCTTTTCATATATCATTCATGTTCCAGCCATTCCTATTGTCTTCTCTTATGCTCCGTCCATATCTATTAGTCAGGATGCTTATCTATAGCTGTGTATATAAGTAGGGGTACTATTGATGTATTCCCTTAGTCTTGATATTAGTCTTTTCTCCCACTTCTACCACTCAGAGTGTCCTCTAAGTGCAAGTTCTCTTCAACTATCGTCCTGGAGGTGTGCTAGGTTCATGATGGAGTCCCCAAAGGCAGCAGGTTATATTATGTAAGATGTGGTTCTAGTGGATGCCTGACAAGAATGAGATGATGGACGGATGGCAACAGATGCAACATGGCATCAGAAAGTCGTTCCGATACTGTTGATGTCAAACCAAATTAGGTAACTGCGCACAGGCCCTCAGTTAAACATTGAATTGTGTATTGCTTGCTCTACACCTGCTGTTGACGATAGGCTAGTATATCCAAGAACTTCTTGACACGTGATCAGATACTTATGTAGCTTTCTTTTCACACGGCACCTCTCCAGCTGCTTTTCTTTGCACTGGAGCGGTTAGTAGTTTTATTTGCGCTTTTTCATTTCATTTCTGACTATATACCTAGTTCATTTAGCTAACGCTGTATTCGCTAGGTAATTCAGCTGCTTTTCTTTGCACTGGAGCGTTCATTTAGCTAACACTGTATTCGCTAGCTCATCCTTTGTCTTTTCATTGATGGACGTGACATGGTATGCTTGTTATGGGCCCCGCCTGTTGCCAAGCGTACCGTGTCGTGTCCGTCAATGAAAAGACAAAGGATGAGCTAGCGAATACAGCGTTAGCTAAATGAACTAGGTATATAGTCAGAAATGAAATGAAAAAGCGCAAATAAAACTACTAACTACTCCAGTGCAAAGAAAAGCAGCTGGAGAGGTGCTGTGTGAAAAGAAAGCTACATAAGTATCTGATCACGTGTCAAGAAGTTCTTGGATATACTAGCCTATCATCAACACCTGCATATAGAGCTCTTAGCTCCTACCAGTACATCAAGAAGCATATATCACACTATTTCTTGAAAAAAAAAAGAGACTTGGTTCAAACCTTAATTTTTATACAGTTTTTTCTATCTTGCCTGCTTAAAATAGAGTGATTGATGAGCCTTTGGGGACTCATCGAGAAACTTCCAGCCTTAGATACTTGGGGTGTATAATTCTATTCAATATGAGATTTTTTTACTGTGGTCTGATCATCAATAGCAGCAGTAATAAAAAAAGTGTGAAAAAGCCTTGATTTCAGCCATTGTGTCAACATGGTTACATAGTAGTTTGCCGCATATTGTTTCAACTCCTATAAAGTCTTACCAATACCAGTAGTGAACAGGAGTTGGCATATGAATGGCTAGTTCATAGAGGTGAACAGAGTCCTGAATCAAAGAAACCTAGGCTGGTATTCAAGAATATTCAACGGAGTCTTGTTTTGAGTCTCATCATTCTAAGTAAGCCACTTAGAACTTGAAGTGATGAAGATAGTTGGCAAGTCATATATTCACTTGAAAGAGGCATAGCAAAGTAGTTCAATCATATGTAGATCGCAAGGCTTTTGGGTCTATGTGATGTGAACTACCAAAGTGCCACTCTAACTACTTTTGAGTGTCTTTCATCAGTTGTGCTAACTTACACTCAGCAATGGATTCCCTCAGTGACAGATTGCAAGGTTCAATCAGCCTGGATCAAACAATGAAAGGAATGTCAGATCCAGACTAGTATGAAGCACCTGACATACAATGGAACATTGAAAAAAGTTGGTGCTCTAGGTGAAGAATGAAATCCTCCGGTTAGCCCTTTGTAGTGCTGGTTTGCCTTGAAAGATGGAAGAGTTCATATTCTTTTTTCTTGACTGATAGCAGGGCATTCAAAGAAAAAACAGTTCTTTGATACTGAAGTAGATACACTTCCAAGTTCAATGGTATCGATTGTGATCCTCCATTACAGCAGCGCAATCTAATGTGGTCTGGTATGTCATACAGGAGATGCCCACGTCCAGAGATGGAATGTGCCCGACATAATGTTGGGAAAATCATAAGCTGAGGCATCCGTAAAACCCGAGAGTTTCCACATAAGAACCAAGAAAGTAGACACCCCGTTTCTAGTATCTACTAGAAATTCACACCCTTCCGAGTCAATGGTTGGAGCATGAGTCCTGCAATTATAAAGAACTTACAACAAGTTTTCTTTGTCCTCTGATGTACTCAGTTGAAGTCCTCTCAGGAGGGAGTCCGAACCCGCTGGATGGGAGTGGTTGAAGGTCCAATGAAGGATGTGTGACAGTCCTGTCAAGGGGACTGTTCTATATAACCAAGGAGGGCCGGTCTCAACCGGCACAGCCCGCTACCATTGGATAAAAGAAAGAAGACATTCACCGTTCATCCAGTCACGACCCAAAACGAGATTTGTAACAGAAGATGACGGTGTCAAGCACACGAGTGCCGAATACACATACCCGTCGGCAAACCATCGGCACACATGACTAGGTGATCCTCGCAACCAAGACATAGGGCACATTGAAGATGCAGCCTCCATGTTGACAACAGAAGACACAGAATGACCATCGAGGTAAGTAGACACAAGTGTTTCAAGTAGAGACATTGCGACATATGTAGGAACCGGAAGCAGTGCAATAAATACATCAAATATTGTGAAACCGGCCACCGGTGACAGATGGTCAATGACAAAAACTGACGGCAAACCTCGGCAGACAGGCAACCTACAATAAAAGAATCAAGTGAAACACTAGTGAAACCGGCCACCGGTGACTAACAAAAACTGACACCGCAAACACCAGATGTACCAACACCTTCTTGATATCTAGCATGCAATAAAGAGATGTAAACCGTTGTTTTACACCCAGGATGGATGTTCACACATGTCCAACAACAGGGGGGAAAAAAGCGGAGTAGATCGTGATCAAGAAAGGAAATGCACAATAAGATCAATATTTGGTTCCAAACAAAGACACAGCCACTCACCCAAAAATCCTGATCGCCAGCCAAAACCTTAATTTAGGGGAGGACATAGCCCTCTACCTAAAGGTAGCGGGAATATAGTTATGCCTGTCGTGTTCTAGGACGTTATCAAGATTACGTCCTTACAAGTATTCTTGATACCTTCCTAGTCCACGTCCTTGCTAAGGTGTCCCCGGTGAGGTCCTTAAAAACTTAATCGACATGAGGTCCTTAATTTCTTTTCCAGATGCCCCTTGGCCATGCCAGACATTGTCTTGTGAATGAGTCAGTCTGGTTTTCAAGTTGTTTGGAGGCCATTGCCTGAGACACTGGCATGAGTGTAGAAATATGGTTTGCTTAAACAGTGCAGTTGAGATTGGTGATCCTTCCTGGTGAATGTACAGATATATTTCTGAAACAGTTCCAGGAATACAGTTTAAGGTCATGTAGCAGGCCCTGGCTAGAACTGGCCTTACAGACATACTTATTGGAAATCAGCCAGTGCTCCTTCCTTTTGCAAACAGCAATAAATTCACAGTCGGTCAGAATTTAACAGTCGCATGAATGTTGAAGTGGTTACTTACTGTAAGTGATCCATATAGGAGTAAACTGATACCGAATTCCCTTGTACATGATACTACCTTCTGCCTTGTCTATTCTCAGATCCATTGCTATGTTGTGATACCCGCTCACATAACTTCTGTTGAGGTCATCCAAAATGGCTCGTCTCTCTCCAGGAGACGGGAAAAGCCTGTACAAGATGACAATAATCTCCAACCATCCAGTTACCAGCATCAGGTCACTCCCATTTGTACAGGAGTATCCGTACTTGGTGATAACGGGGCGCACGCCTTCATGAACCATCTCTGCCACATGATTGAAGAAAGGTCGTAAGTCGTCAGTCATGATGTATTGAGAATGATTCAAAAGGTATTCCGCAACCTCGTAAAGAATCCACGCTCTCGGTTCGAATCGCAGAAATCTCCATGAAAAACCGCAGTCACGGACGAGCGCTGGTATGAACTTCAGCATCTTTTGGAAGTAGGCTTGTTGGAATTCCGTCCGCGGACTCTGTGGCATGCACGTATAGTCCACCCAGATGTAAGACCATTCAAGGGTGGCAAGGTCACCTTTGAAAAGGTGCAAGTCACTTCCTGTGGGATCAGGATGTTCTTGTGTATGCCAGTAGTGGCTAATGAAGAAGCAGTCACAGTTGTTGACAAATCCGTAGTCTATGGGAACGAGGATGTATGCATCTAGCCCCTCTCCATCCCATTTCAGGAAACGCTTCTGCGCAAAGAAAGACTCCCTGAGCTGGAAGAACCAGAACAGCTTGGGGCTTTCAGCTAAAAGGGCTTCCAGGGAATCAATGCTCTTTAGTATCCTCATGTGTCTGTCGCAGTGGACTGAGGCTGGTTCTAAGTCAGTACCAACCCAGTTGAGTGAGCTCCAGGCGATGATACTGCGTTCCACAAGGGATTTGTACAATGTGGATGCAGAACTGCTTTGAAGCGCGTCTCCGGTGCTAGCCTCGAAACTTGGTCGTGCGGCGTTCATTGTGCGGCATTCGTCAAGCTGTTAAAAGCCATGTGATGTTCATTTTTGCTCAGGCACTTGATTACATCAGGAAAACGGTTGGTCCTAGTTCCATAGCATATTTTCGATGAATTTTGGCTGCATCATCAGCGCTCAGCATTGACGATATGTGCAGAATCGCATGAGAGGTTGCGAAACTTCCGACTTAGATCTTTGCTAGCTCCTATTACCATCTGCTATGTAAGATAGAAGAGGAAGCTGGATTCGAATTCGAATGGAGACTCTGCTTCAATGGCCGAGAGAAGGTCTGAATCAGTATTGTCGTTTTGGAATCAATCTCTTACATGATAGCCCTGTATAAGTATGTCCACGTTTCTCGCTGAACGGCATTCCACCGGAGGTTAGAATTAGTACCCGTGAGTTGTCGTAACGATGGTAAGGCTTGATAGAATTCGACGAGTAGCAATTGTGGGGTTGCGCCCAGTCTGTATGAGAATGCTTCCATAACATCTCGTTGAGCATACTACACGAGAGGATTCAATGTCTTCTCCTTCGAGATGGCGGCAATTGTTTACTTCAAGAAAGTCCACGTTATGAACTGGTTGAAGAGGAAGCAGAAAGTCCCTGTGGAGCTAAAGAAGACATCAGATACGATGAAAAGAGATTAAAGCTTCAATCACCTTAACACTCAATGCGAGACACCCCAAAGCAACGTCCCAAGTAGTCGTTGTACAAACTTCAGCATCAATATGCGTATGCGTTTCACCAATGATATTGAAATATCTGAGAAACATATGCGCAGCATGAAACCTAGTCTCCAGCGAAGTAACGAGTTGATCCATCAAGTGAGAGTTTAAAAAACTGCCAAGCGTGTGTGATGATGCAGAAGAGTCGCAGGAATCCGAAGAGCGAGATGATGGCGAATGGAAATTAGGATCCCATCCCAAAGGGTCGGAATATGTATATGTATATGTTGAGTGATGGGGAATGAGGTGAAAGAAACAGATACCACAAGGAGCCAGCCCAAAATCTCTCGCAACAACGCCTTGTTTACGATAGTCTTTGGCGCTCGAACCTGGAAGTCATGGTCTGCAAAAGCTAATTCCTTCTCCTCTCGACGAATCTTTGTATGCGTAATCTTGCGAGTTCTTTCTCTGTGAGAGGGGCCTTGCTTGTATGATCGACAGGTGGAGCGATGATAGGAACAGGAGAAGCTTTAGTTGAAGCCGAACCTTTGTAGTTGGTGGTAATGAGGCGAGCTGTAGGGAGAACGGATGCCTGTTCCAGTGATAAGAGACGATCGAAGAGAAGGATACCTTTACCTTCTTGGGAGAGCCTCGACTTGCATTTGATTGAAGAAACAGAGCGCGACGGAGCGAAGCAGACTTTTTTCGAGGAGGACGTCGCTAGCAGAAGCATTGGTATGATGATTCAGTTTGGCTTGCTTGAGGGGTATTCCTTGAGAAGAACCTGAACTAAGATCTTCGAGAGCCGAATGTTTGCGTTTCAGGAAGGACATCTTGCTGCAGAACAATAGATGAGAGCGGCTCCTATAAGAGTAGCTTCCTCCTACCTGGGTTCAAAGTAGCGCGATACTTGGGGCGCGACGCTGACAGGACTTGCTGAAGCCGACGAAGAAACCGAACCTGAGCGTGTTCGCACATATGAAGTTGAATGCCTAGAGCCGTTTGAAGACGAATAGAGATTCGATGAAGAAAATGACGATGAGCGAGAATCAGAAAGCTTGAATTGCATTTGCTGTGGGGGTGCATATTTGATAGGCGAAAAGTCTAGATAGCGAGCATATGCAGGGGATCCAAGTGCTTCCTGCTCTCGTGCAACCTCGAAAAGCAAAGAAGGGAGGAGCGTAGCAATTTCGTCACGATTTTCCGGGGAGAAATTAGAATTTGATTCCGAGACTTGTGAGTCTTTGTTGTTATAAGTTCCAGGGGTAGCAAATGGGTCAACGAAAGGCGAGCTGCTTTGAGAATTGCTTTGCGTGTCGCTCGAAGACGACTTGTTCCAGTGTGGAGATGAAGAAGGGCTACTTGAAATTGGAATCGGTCCTGCATCAGAAGAGGCGAGTTGCCATTGAGGTGAAGATGAAGGGCTAGAGTTTGGAAAGGAATCCACATTGACAGGCATTTCCAGGTAGAATATACGTTCCTAAATGTGTACGTGCTTGTAGAAGGTGATCAACAAGCCGTGTCGAAGCACGTGCCTCGTTGCCCGATTTTATAGGGCTGTCTTCGACGCGTTTTTACGCGTTTTGCACTCACTATTAGAGGGCTACGGCTAGCTTCTTTGATATGCACAGCTGATAATCAGTGTATGTATCATTGTATGTACATGCGCATGTCGCCTCTTGTCACAAGACATTCAACTTCTGCGCGATCCAGAGGCCACTGGCACTGTAGAGCCAAACCTTCACCAATTGAAGTAACCACCTTCCTCCTCGGCCTCAGAAACGTGATGAACGTTCTGCACGTGCCTCATAGGTCTAGGGTTGATGGAGAGTTTCCACGAAGCACGGCTAGCACACTTGAGCTTCTACATCCCAATCACACCTTCACTGGAATGCTCTATGGACTAACCGGTTTGTGGTTCTGGTGGTTTCTGGGATTAATCGGCGGATGCTTAGAGGCAAGTCGAACCGCACATATAGGTGTTCATAGAAGGGCGGCCCAATGTTTCTGACCATTTCATAGATGCAAGAGAGTCAACCCAGTGTGTCTGATGAATCCGGTGGAAATGCAACACAAGATGAGGAACCAGCTATCACACAACGCCACTACCTCCATCGTTTTGCCGGACAGTGAGGGCAATGCCAGATTGAACGAAGACTGAGTAAATTCGCCCGCTGAACAGAACCAACAGGCGGAAAATGGATCAACGGCTGTCATGGCGCAGAGTGGCAGGCATGGCGACAATTACCCTCTTGCCGTGTATGGGGAACGCATCAGTGACGACGCACCAAAGATTCAGGAGCCATTATCCCTTCTCACCGGCAAGACCATCTTCTGCGAATCTCCCGAGTTGCTGGTGCTCGTGACGAGAGAATTGCCTTGACATCTGTCGCTACTCCTGAGCGGTTCTGTGTCAGGTTCGTTCATGAAACACTTCATCTCATAGAAACACTAGAGCTCCACAAGAACAATATGCTGCCATCTCACACGTCTGGAAAAGCCTACCGCCAGAACTCGATGGAAAACTCACCGTGCACGGTCTCTTTCTCGTCGAGTGTGAAGACCGCAATGACGGAGGACCAATCAGCATTGATGTCTTGCGCTATACTTGCCTAGCCTCCCTTCACTTAGGCATTTGCTTTCTATGGCTCGACCGGTTATGCATTTTACTAACAGATGGCAGATCATGCGCTATGCGCATGTATGATATCTACAAAGCTTGCAGTATTTGCTTCGTCTTGCCTGCCGGACTTAGGTGCTATCCCACGAAAGCGAAGGAGACTGAATGGACGTACGCCACTGCAATACTGTTGGCGTTTATCCAAAGTCTGGCTAAACTGGCGTCGACGTTCCTGCGAGCCGTCACGAACATCACCATCTACCATAACCTCTTGGAATGACCATGCACGTTCGACCCGTACGTGGATGTTGTCTTCAGTGTGATGAGTCAGGTTCTTGGCGTTAAGCTTGACCGCACAATTCACTGAACATGACCGTCTTAAGGCCACGATCGCGATCGCAGGCGCTACTGCTGAAACACATGTATTGAAATCCCGCTCTGGAGGAGAATGTCGAGGGACACTGCACGCTGCAAGAACCACAATGAAGATATGTCTGGCGAATACCCCCGCCCGTACACGGCTACAAGACTTGGAACAAGAACTAGACACGCGGTCCCTACGTCGTTTCGCATTTGTAACACGAACCAATCTTGGACTAGGAGCGATACAGGTTGACAGCAAGAAGAGACAAATGATGCAGATCTGAGGGAGTTGAAAGTAAAGGCCGTGGCGATGAGTGGAAATCAGCTAGATGCTGACTTGGAGGTTCGATCATTCTTGGCTCGCAGGGTTGATTCCTCATTGAAGTCGAGAAGAAAAGCCAATCGTGTTTTGGCGACGATTCCCTGCGCAAGACAGTCGATGCTTCGGTTCGTGATGACCAGAGGGTGCTTTTCAGGACGGCAGAGAATATCGTGATAGAGCTATGTCGTGAGCTATTTTCTTTTGGGGAGGTACCAACTCTGGCTCTTCGTCTTCACCTGCGGAACACGTTTTCGGTTGGTTCATAGAATTCGCTGTGTGGGCTCGGTTGGGAAGATATGCAGATTCTCAAGGCTATGGGGACGTCTTCAATCCGGATAAGATTAGATCCGTCTGATATTGTACCCATCATTACATTTTGCAAGTTTCATGTCTCTTGGTCATTCTTGGAATCTGCCCATTGATAAGACTGGTGAAGGAAGTCCAAACAATCTTGACATGTACTTATTACCGACAAGGCATCGTAGCTTGCGGCGAACATGTGACTATCTTGCCCCTTAACCATCTCGACTTGCCATCGACTGTTCACGACAATGCAGAGCGATTTATTCCCGGTGCTTTTGGCCTTATTGTTTCCTCCGGCGGTTTTGTTTCCAGTCACAACCTTTATCAAACATCACCTGAAACCTTTTTCGCCATGACCTTCTGTGCAACCCTTCTCATCCTCTACGTGATCATATTCCAATACTTAGCACCTAATAGTCGTATCATTGTTTCTACTACAGCGAGTTCCCATGCTACATTACTAGGATGCCTTTGCGTCCTTGGTATGTATTTCTCAGCTTTTCTGCCGGTGTGTGATATCTGACCTGCATTGAAGAACCTCATATGTTTGACTATATCATTGCCCTCATCTTCATAGGTTGCCTTCTTTCACGGAGCGATCATACTAGCCACAAGACATATGTTGCCACACATTGAGTGGCGTGACCGTTTCTCATACAGCATAAATTTTACGGTTCAGCCAGCCACAAATGAATCCATCAGTAACGAGTCTGAACAGATCCATATTACTTGTGATCAGGATAACGACAGCGCCAGTGGTGAGTCACCTCCTCCATATACCAAGTATGTCTTGACTAATCTTGCACGCTTTGTACTCGTAACTTGAAGTTGTTACAGGAACACACAAGATGTTGTCTAACACAAGGCATTGGAGATTCATAACATTTTCATTGTAGGCAAGATGAAGAGTAGATTCATATAGTAGCTATGTTAGAATTCCACACTAGTGGTAACCATCACAATAATGTATGCCTATTCCCTCCAATGGTTAACCCTGTGCTCTCAACATCTTGCTGGTCTCGCCACACTGCCCGTGTAAGAGGGAGTGTAGTTAGCAGGCTTAAATAGTGGACAGAATAAAGCGCCGAGCCACTTGCAGGGCTATCTTGTAAGCACATCCACTCCCGACGGCGTCACTAGCACCATGTGCTCTTTCTGTGCGCTGCGGGCGCAATCCTCGAGTAGGAATCAGTTGCTGCGCTCGACCAAAGGGAGAACACTGACCTCGGTGCTGG
>QLOY01006007.1:0-18428 GCA_003313965.1 Megacollybia marginata
ATGTCGTCCAGGGCAAATTCTCTGCGGTTCGTTATACGACAAGGCTTAAGAACCATGAAAGTTCCTCACTCTCCCGAAGCCGAACGGAAGTGAGTCTCGAAAGTCCTGTGTATCTACGCCTGGTCTGGTACCATATTCATTCGCTATATAACGATCGGGATTGAAGACCTCGGGGTCATCAAAAAGTTCTGGGTGATGGTTATTCCTCATGAAAACTCGAAATGGACGGCCGATTGACCTAGATCATGAAAAATGCCCCCTTTGGTGTCGCATCAGTAATGATCCAGAACAGATAGGAGGATCGTACAATAATTTACGAAGATAGCGGAACCCTTAGGAACAACATAGCCAAGATACTAGAAACGAGGCATGTTAACCGAGTCATACATGATCGGTCCCTTACTTCTTCATCTTTCAAGGCGCTATGAGGTATCGCGACAGGTGACAGTGGTCGAAAACGATGAGCCTGTAGAAAGTCGAGTCGTGCTCAAAAAAGGTGACTGGAGGTAAAAAAACTGACCTCTTTTATGATGGCGTCAATATATGGGAGATTTGAAAAATCCTCGAGGCTAGGAATTTGTCCTTCACCAACGACGTGATCGATCTCTTCATGTGCTTTACGCTGAACGTCTGGAAACGCAACAAGTGCCAGGACAATTGTTTGCAACAATGCGGCAGTCGTGTCTGATCCCCCTTCTATCAAAACACCACCAAGATATCTCGAAATATGGTTAGAAAATAGTAGCATTCCAACTAGAACTTACCCAGCAAGCTCGTTCGTCAATCCAAACTCTTCTTGTTGCAGGAGAACCTGTTCCATAAAGCAATTGTTTCGTTGATTCCCCTGTAACCGCTCCCGACATTCGTTCAAGAGACCAAAATACAAGTCGCGTTGTTTTTCTCTGACCTGCCTACATATTGTCTTCCAAGAGGCCCATCTCTCGGGAACATACTTGAAGATCGGGATCAGATCCAACGGTGGGTGGGCTCCTGGTTGCAAAAGGTGCGCCCAGAGGTGTTGAACTTCGAAGAAGGCAGCGGTGTGCTTCGTTTCAAATCGAGGGCTTCGTTTACCATAGACGATGGACATGATAACAGAGTTGGTATATCGCTGAATATGAGTATAAAATTCCTAGACAGATGGAAGTCGACCACGCTTTCGATTCATGGTACGATATACCTTGGGCTTTGTCGAAAAATCATGCAAAAGCTGGATTGCCTCGGCTTTCTGAATGGCTAGATGCTTGTTGACACTTTGGGGTGTCAAGATAGCATGGGCAGTCTTGCGCAAGCTATGCCAGGTTTCTGCTGTGTCGCAATCATCAATTCGGGCCCCAATGAGCCCGGTTCGCTTACAATATCGTGCTAGAGCCATATTCATGCCGTCTGTGACTACCTCCACGAGGTGATTCGCAGGTCGGTCCGCTGTTGATACATTGCGTTTGTCCAAGAGTTCTCTAGCTGCTCCAACGCTTGATATGACGATGAAAGTTCCGGATCCAATCTTGAGCTAACTTGACAGTCACGTCAAATGTCGAAAAAACCCTGGCTTCTCACACACCGAATACATGCTTCCATATACCTTTGCCCATTCAGTGAGCCTAGAAATACAGGGTTAGGACTCGCAGTCATGCTTAGTCTACTTGCTTGAATTGTATGTGCTTCGTGGGTATCAGATGGAGATTTCCAAGGAGGGGGATAGTAGGAGGTCCAGGAGGGAGATATTTCTCTCTCTTCCCAATGTTGAGCAGCCACCAGGCTAGCGCAAGACATACAAAATAGACAATGGCGCTCATTATGCAGGAGAGAAAGTGATGCCGTGTCGCATGCCTGCGGGTTAAATTTGAAGATCCTGGAGGCAACCCAAACTGGAGGGCCGTTCTGCGCGGATCCCAGCTAAGAGCCAGCCGGAGTCCGAATGAAAGGCGTAAGAGGCTACACTGTTTTGAGAATACATATGGTCTCACTAACCTTACAAAAAAAAACAGTCGATCAGTATCCATCATGGTGTCTTGCTTCAACGGAATCGGAGGATTTTTGCAGAAGAGTTGACTGAAGCCTGAGTGTCTCGTGTCCTCCGATAATAGAACTGAGTACACATGATCGGAGTCTTGGGATAAAAACCACGGTGGTGTCATCGTAGTTTAAAGGTTTACCTGTGTGACACCCTTGCATCGGAACACGGATCGTGACGAGTTTCTGAAATCATGATAACTTATTGCTGATATACACAACATAGCTTAGTCTTTGGTGGGTGGTATGCATAAATCTTGGAATTTCAACTCCTTTGAATCATCGCTGAGCCAGATAAGGTGACGGGACCTGAAGTTGGATCGTATCAATGAGGTCGGTATGACTTGATAGACTCACCAAGCAGCATTAGTCCAAACATGTTCAGTGGCCGGTCCTCTCGAGTCCAGAGTATTCCAAAACCTCATCAAGTCGTATATCTCCGTAATAGAGACATTATGGCTGACGAAAACGACGTGATTGATACCATCTGGCAGGGTCTCCGCATTAGTTGATTTTTCAGCTGATGATGGCAATCCATCCATGGGTATGCCGTTAGCCGCAACGGCTTTCTGAAGAACCCGCTTAACGCGAACAGCCACCTCGTCGAGACTTTCGCCGCCTTCAGGAGCGCCCCACGTGCGGTCTGGATTCTTTGAACTTGCGCCAGGAGGAGCGGCAGCGTGAAGCGCTAGATGTCGATTAAGTTTTATCCAAAAGGGAATAGGGCCAACTGACCCCTTTGAGCTTTCTCGGCCTCTGCAAATTTCCTTTCACGCGCGTATTGGAGTATTTTGGCAATCAAGCCACCCATGTCTTGTTCTTTGAGATCAGTTTCAACTTGCAGATCGACACCGGTGGATTTAGTGTATTTGTTCACTTCGAGAATGGCGTTTGCAGTGTCGGTGGCTCGATCAATAGGGGAAGAATAAAGAGCATTGATGCGGACATCGGCCCATCGTTGGCCTAGTTCTGCGACTTGTACACGTCCGAATGCAGTGAGCGGTGAATCGACGCCGTTGATGGGGTTGACATTATATCCGGACTGGAGGTTAGGAGGTCAGAGAACGTCGCTAGTAACGAAGGCCGCAAAGCGCACCTGGCCATGTCTGATCAAAGACAGAACGATACATTTCCCAGAAGGCATAATCGATGTGGTTGATATGTAGAAGATGTGAAGTGGCAATAAGAATGAAAGAGTTGGAGCTATTTAACCCGTTACCTGATCTGTCAGGTGATCGTGTTGTCGTCATCACTCAACAATGATTCATGCAAACAATGTTCATTGTTCGAACAATATCGCTTGTCGTCTTCAGGTTCGTGTCTCTTAGGGATGTGCAAAGGGATGGATAGGGGGCGGCGTTGACGCGCAAAAGGTCACGGGATCACAATTCCAGGTACTCGAACTGACAAGTCTTTGCGCCTCACAGAGATTCATGCAACCAAGACGAAGTTCTCGTGGTACTGAGGAAATTTTTTTAAAGTTGGCGTGTGCTTTGTTTGGTCAATATTTCAAACTCCGAAGCTGTGCATCTTACATTGAACTTGGAGATTTAATGACTCGTAAGTGGACTGCTATACATGTATTACACGGAGTTCACTCACTTAGCTGCCATTTTTCTTCTCAACTCATTGCCCTTCTCTGCAATGGTAACACTGCTATAATCCAGGAGGCAACCAGCGAGAGCAAGATCGCGCCAAAGCCCAGAAAAAGGCAGCAGCAAATGCTAAGAAGCCCAAAGAGAGTGCAACGACCTTGGCAAAGCGAAAGGAACAGTGAGTGTTCTGTGTTCTGTTGAGCTCAGACACTGATCATTGTAGTGACGCTGATCTTGTAAGGGCCAAGCAAAAGGTGACTCTTGTTCATTTGTTCATTCATTCTCGCTAATACGTCTTCACAGAAGAAGGATGAAGAGAAAGCCGCAGCAGCAGGAGGCACAAAATAACACCAAGTGCGGTAGCGATTGGACTGTCGCTGCCCCAACTTGTTATAGAGTCCGTTGCGTGCCATCTTGTGGTGTTACACTTGTCTATTTTTTCTCCGATTTACACGCTGGCTTTGCGATAACCTATATATTGATTCAAACGTCCCGTGGCGTGAAGTTGACTCCGAAATGAAGATGCGGCTTCTCCATGCGAATATCGACCCATTTATGAAGAAAATAGACACCTGGTCAAGCACATCAAGCACAGGCTGTGATGGAGTCATAAAATGGTATTGAAGCTGTATCAAGTCCTTTCATAGATCGGCTCGTTGTACCTGCCAGTGAGTACTCTGTTCCGAGCTGGTCATCATACGACTGCAGAATTGTTCCACTCTCGTCGTTTTATTAGCAAGCTCGAGCGTCGAGGTACGATCATAGTGTGACAGCGGGCATGAGATCTGATTCCTTTCTCGGCAAAGTAACGCATCCGATTCCTCGTGCCCGACCATCTCCCTAAACTTAAACTGAACAACATATGTCAGACGTCCCCGAGTAAAGGGAGATCACACTCACACGACTCTGCCACCGCGTCATGATGGCCCAGCTCGCGTCCACAACTGAGTTGGTTCAGCACCCATAACGCAATCAACAATCGAGGGTGAGAAAGGATAGCATCGACCGTGTCAATGACGCTTTGCCACGCCACGAGAACGCTGAACTATCATTCAGTATGTCTTTGATATGTCTCAACGTCGCTAATAGTAGCATGCAGACGCCAGATTCCTGAAGCGGCGGTCCAGGGATGGTTGCCGTAGTTGACAAGTTAATTAATAACCAAGTCTGAGAGATGCAATCGAGATAAGGGCATCTGGTCCCGACAAACTATCAAGAAGAAGCGAATGCAAAGAAGGTCGAGGGAAACATCCCTACTATAGCTGTTCAAGTATTACCAGGCCGAGAAACCGTTCCCGCGAGAACCAAGTCACCAGAATCGACTCGGAAGCCGGTTAGTCTCGTTTCGGATTTGTTATAGAAGCCTAGCCCTGGCGCAGCTTGAGAGATCGGAAGCAACAAGCTGACTAACAGGAATGACTTGCCATAAGCAACTGAGTCTGAGGCGAGGCATCAACAAGTCCCGTTTTTCACACAACGATCCATCAAAACTTATCAAGGATCTCTGCGGAGATCTATCAAAAGAAGTTGCCATGGTCCGTGAACAGAGTAAGAGCGCTTAAGGGCCCCGGATCCAACTTGCCGTATAGCCATTCCAGGGGTGGAAATATGTTGGACAAAGGCTCTATAAAGGTAGACATCATTCGAACACAGCTCAGACTCAAGAAGGAAATACAGACTTACACAGTGGTAGTACTACCTTCCAATCTATCTATATTCGAGCCTTCCTCGATTTGATCCTTGCGTTTACGGTACACTGGTTGTTTCGAGAGACCGGACGTCAATCGGCGCGATGCCATTGAAATTTGACTCTGGGGTAGGGCAACAATCCGCGGTACATCCACTTGCGGGATTCTGTTCTGATGATGAGCACAAGATGCTTACCTGCACAGCCGCTATCGCCACTAGGTCCAAGTAGCTTCGATCTAATAAACATGATGGTTGTGAAAAAAGCTATTAAAAACTAATATACCTCGGGAATCGGCTGCTTGTTCAGACCAGAATCAATTGATTGACTGATATACTACAAATTTTCCCCCTGGAGATGAGAACAATCATGTCGCCCACCTCGGATGATTTTGTCATGCACTTTGAATACCATTCAAGATTCTCGCTTGGAGTAAGACCGTCACTAGTGCGACTTTTGAGAGGGATCATCACCTAGGTGGAGTTTGAACTTGATAGGGTCAAAGGAACCTACCGCCCCTGCAAAATTAATTTATTTACTCCACTGGAAGCTGGACTGAGGAACCAAACTTGTCGTGTCCATGTGGTAACAAACGGCGAAGTTGATTAGTAGTTGATTTTGCAAGCTTCTGCTTCAAGGGCAGAGAAAAACGTCTTTTTATATTCCGTGACAGTCGGCGCGAGTCAGAGTCGAAGGAAGACGTCCGGTCGGTTTGATCGTACGACATCCTTCCAAGCTTGGCATCCTAGTTGACGTTGGACATCATGATGCTATAATGTGTATGTGTATACAGACAGGAAAGGCAAAGCGGTTTATATGGCGAAGAAGAGTGCAATCAGACAGCGGCAAACTGTTTCTAGAGTCTCGAGCCTATATGTAGGGCGGTTCATGGTCGGATCACCCTAACTCAGCTTGGCTTTCCTGCAGGCAAGCTGAAGGCAAGGTCACGTTACTTTGTTTAACCCTGCCAGCGATGAGTGCAAGTGACAAATCCAACCATGGCCACCTGGCCAAGGTAAGCTGTTTGTGGCGCAACAGAAAAGGTCCACACAACACGGGAGTAGTCGATCGCTTCCATAGACTAACCAAACATGTTTTTGTCGTTTTTATGATTATCAAATTCTTTTACCGCAATCCGGCGCTTCTGCGCGCTGTACTTAACTGGAACAAAGTTTCGCATGTCAAGGCAACCCTAAAGTTACTTACGTCCACCCAAGGCTAGACTCGGAGCTGACGGAAATTGATTCATCACCTGCGCTTTTTTTATAGCTTTTCGGTCAGATGAGAGTTGATTGTTATCATCGATTGTCAATCTCTTGTGAACATCTGGACGATGATCTCGGAAATTGATTGGTCGAAATAATCCATCGTTTTTCCGTCACGGTCGCTTTGCTTATACTACCCAGGCTGGTCCTAGGTGTGGATACCCTACAGAAGAGCGGAAGCACAAGGGTCCGTTGCTTCTCGAGGTGTGGAGATAGGTAGACAATGTCCCGAGGATATTCATTTCGCAGCATCGGAAATTAATGCACCTTCCCTCCCTATCGGCCTTAGACGCGTTCCAGATAGAAGACGGTGTGTGTGATGTGCCATTGATTTGCCTTCAAGGATGTACGTGAACTCATCTTAGGAGATGTCTAGGAACCATTCCGTTGAATTGAACAGGATCACCGAGGAAAGTCTCTTCTCTTCTAAATTTCACACTTCGTTCGCTTTTTTTGAGGCTCAGATTGCAGCCGCCTGACAATATCGATTTTGATCGCTTGTTTTACAGTAATAGGGTTCTTTTTTGGTCATCTGTGAAGGTGTGTGATATGAACTTCGTGCGATTTACAGTGTGAATGGAATGCCACCACCTGATTCGTTCTCTTTGACAATTCGCCTGGAATACGGCTGAAATGTATGTACATTCCGTTTATCTCCACCCGTAGGGAAGCCGCTAACCAGGCCCTGGTCCCTGGGTTTGATACAAAATTATCTAGAAAAAGTCGAAGGTGTGCGCGCGGTGGAAACTATGACGCAAATTTAAAAACGAATGGTTGGCTCGCAAGACCGGGTACCATATGCTGGGATATCGGCTAGTCCAAGTATAGGGAAGCTTTTCGTGAGACTTGGATCATCTGCAAAATTTACTGTGAAGACTGGAGCTGTTTGCACCCGCGACGTTGATCAACGTTCGGTATGTCTTTCAGATCTACAACACTCGGGTCGGCTGAATATCAAATACCGAAGTACATATATACACAGTGTGTCAGATACGACTGCTATTCTGTTTTGCCTGATCAAAGAGTCAGCAGGACCCGACCGACAGAATTTGACCATACTGAGAGTAGTAACATGATAAGTTTAGCGGATGCCCGCTACAGATAGAGTTGCGCAGGTATCTTTAGATGGCTTATCGAGAACAAGTTGAACAGCTGAGTGCGGTGAACACACAGGTTCGGGATGTGGAACAACAGCAGTGGGTATACACTGGGAGATCATCAGTAAGAAGCGAGCCAGCGCTAAGCGTAGATCAATGGATGCCGTCTTTGTTTTATACTCGTTTTGGTTACCTTAGTTACAGCTTGGGATAACAGCCGTCACAACTCCAGCTGTACAGCTTCACTGCATGTCAGATATTGTTGTAATCTGCCTAGATTGATAATTGCGATAGATGGATGGTTATCGGCACTCTCCGCGGGCGCCCTCGGAGTGCGGGATGTGGCTTCAATGCGGGATCATAAACGGAGTAATTCGTTCCGATGGCCGACATCAAAAAAACATATCCATCCACGTGGCCCTGTTTGACACAAGGATGACCCGGGCTGACCCGGGACGCTAGTAAGTCTTTCTTGCTTGTCTCGCGGTATTCGGAATGATGTTTCCGTTCGCATCGAACCCACACGGGCTTTTGAGAATAAAATGAAAATTCAGCAAGTCTACTTGATACCGTGCCAAGAAGGTTGCCTGCAGTTCCTGACGTTTAGAATACTGGGTCAGCGCATCAGCTCCGAGTCCGTCGAGAGCGTGATGATCGTCTGTAGACTGGCCATATGGAGGCTTGGATACACGTGTAGGATTTCTATTCTAACCACCCCTTTTAACATTGCTATAACCGAGGCCTAAACTTGGGGACCATAGATGATCCGGACATTGTCAATGCGCCACATAGAGTTGAAACATGTAAATCGCCGGCAATGATTTAAGCGACTCCAAGGGCATGGCAACCATTGAATAAGGTGAAGACGGACCATCTTTCACAATGTATGGATCAGGTAACAAAGATCTGAGACAGTTGTTGGGAGCCTTTGAGGATACATTAATGTGATCTGCGATAGGGGAATTTATATCCGCTCGAGTCTAGACTCTGCCGGAGTGCGCTTCCGTTGTCGGGTAAATTTTAAATGAGGGATCGATCGGGGAAAGGGGCCATTTATTATGTAATCCTGATTGACACTCCTGAGACCCTAACAACTGAGCGTCATCCGATCAGGACTGGGTTGGTTTGTCTGAAATGGGGCTAGATCAAATCGGGGAGTACATAAAGATCGAGATCTCGGCAAGTTGTGCTAGCTGTTTGTTTATAAACTTGAGACGTGTGATTCCCTTTGCTCTTTTACCCGCAATGTCTCACAGGTCGCCGCAGTCGACTCTGAACGGTACTCAGACTCAGTCCACTCTTCAGAAATTATCAACTGCAAACGAACAGACCTGGCTTCTCATTGGCCGTTGCGCTGAGCAACTCTCTTCCCTCGAACACGCCCTCAGTGCTTATGAAAATGCTTTGCGGCACAACCCAATGTCGTTGCCTGGACTCTCCCAACTGGCTGGAATCTACCGCGTAAAGGAGAACTACCCAAAGGCAATTGAGTATTTCCAAAAGGTACTGGCCCTCAACGAAGAGAACGGCGAAGTCTGGTCTGCACTTGGTCACTGCTACTTGATGCAGGATGATCTCCAGAAAGCCTACAGTGCGTACCAACAGGCACTCTATCTGCTTCCGAATCCAAAAGAAGACCCAAAACTCTGGTACGGCATTGGAATCCTCTATGATCGTTACGGAAGTCTCGATCATGCAGAGGAGGCTTTCTCCAGTGTCCTTCGTATGGACAAGGATCTCGACTTTGACAAGGCAAACGAGATCCTATTTCGTCTTGGAATCATATATAAGCAGCAGGGTAAGTACTTCCAAATTTTGTTTCTGTTTAACAAAGTTTTTCTGTAGGCAAGTACAACGAGTCGTTGTCTTGTTTCGATCGTATTCTCCGCAATCCACCATCCCCGCTAGCACACGCGGATATCTGGTTCCAAATCGGACACGTCTATGAGCAACAGGGCGATCATGCTCGTGCAAAAGACGCATACGAACGCGTCGTTGCTGACAATCCTACTCATGCCAAGGTTCTCCAGCAGTTGGGCTGGCTGTACCATCAAGATGGCTCAGGTTTCCAGAATCAAGATCTGGCCATCCAGTATCTTACAAAGTCACTAGAGGCAGGTACGTGGACTTTGCCGAATCTACTGTGCTTCGCTAAAATTGTACAGATTCCTCAGACGCCCAATCATGGTATCTACTTGGCAGGGCTTACATGGCCGGCGCAAAATATAACAAGGCGTACGAGGCCTATCAGCAAGCCGTGTACCGTGACGGTCGAAATCCGACCTTCTGGTGTTCCATTGGAGTACTTTACTTCCAGATCAACCAGTTCCGAGATGCTTTGGACGCTTACTCCAGAGCTATTCGCATTAATCCATACATTAGCGAAGTTTGGTTCGTGCCTTCTAACTATACTTTTCTTGGCTAATCCCCTTCCAGGTTCGACCTCGGTTCCTTATACGAGTCGTGTAACAATCAATTGGGCGACGCAATCGATGCCTATGCCCGCGCAGCCGAATTGGACCCGGGAAACGCCGCGATCAAAGAACGTCTCGCGCTTCTTCGCGAAGCGCAGCGTAACGGAGGTGTTCTTCCCTCAGGCGCTGGCACAAGTCCAACTTCGCCGTCAGCTCCCAATGGAAGCGCCAATGGTACTGGGCCTGACAACAGGAACGGCCTAGGTCCTGCGCCAATCCCTCAAGATGTACATCCCACAGCATATGCCAGTTCAGTCGGTCCACCAGGCGTCAGTGCCTTTGACCGCGATCGTGGTCCAGATCGGGACAGAGACCGCGACCGTGATCGATTACCTTTCACTTTACTCGAACGCGAACGAGGTGAACGGGACCGAGACCGACGAGTGGGTGGACCACCGCCACCACTTTTACTCACACAGCCACCATCTTCTTCCCGTGGCGGGGAAATATCACTTCCTCCCCCTTCCATCAACGGAACGTCTGGCCCGGGCGTGGCTGCTAATGGAGCGACCCCATCGGCCAATGGACGCAGTGGGCGGGTTGAGTTGCAACCCATCAATCTTCTTGGACTTACTTCCTCGACTTCGTCGTCTGCAATCCCAGGGTCTCCAGCTAGCAACTCTTACAGAGGGGGTCCTGGCCTTGACGACAGAGATCGAGACACATTTGGATCACGTCGTGGTCCCAATCTGGCGCCCATGGATGTTGACAGGCCCTCATTCAGAGATGTACCGCCCCGTGATCTTGCTTGGAGAGAGCGAGAGCGAGACGAACGAGCTCGAGACCTCTTACGAGACAGAGATTTTCCATTCCGGCCTTCAGAGCGGGAGCGGGATCGGGATCGTGACCGCGAGGACAGAACTGTGCTTCTTCATCAGCCTATTCCCGAGCGTACAAACGGTATTAGCCATCACTCCACACCCCATCCGCAAATCCAGATCTCCACTCAGTCTTCATCTGTCCGTCGTACACCCGCAACATCACCGACTAGTGCTCGTCCCCGATCTGTACAACCCCAAACTGGGCCCGCAATTCCTTCTTCTCGTCCTTCCGAAGGCAATCCCCGAGTAAGTCCAACCCTCGGTCCGGGCGGACGCTCCCCAAGACCATATGCCTCAGCCCTCCCAGATCGTCGAAGCGAATTGGGGTTAGGTCCAGGTGGCAGCTCTGTCTTCTACCCACCTCGTACCGCAAGTCGAGCTAGTGTTGCCAGTATCGAGCGAGAACGCGAACGCGGGGATCGGGATGTCATCATGCGGGATGTTGAACGAGATGAACGTGGCGGAAGATATTGGGAACGCGAAGCTCCCCCCTCGTCAAGAGGTATGATGGGCCCTGGTGCTCCTCCTCCTCCTTCATCTCAAGCCATTCCTCCTCGAAGTGTGAGAGGCGTGCCTGAAGACACAAGCCCTTCCAGGTACGATAGGTTCATGGTTCCAGTCACTTCAGTTGCAGCACCTACGGCAGCGACTCCGCATAGTCAGAGCTCGCGGAGCTCCGAGTCGCCTCATCCTTCTGGTTCTGTCTCGGGCGATAACGGGACACCTGTCGGATCGTCTTCAAAGAGGAAGAGGGGGGACAAGACCGAGAAAGCAGAAGAAACTTCTTCCAGTGCAGGCGGTAAGAAAAAGAAGAGGGCTTCTGGCAAGAAGAAAGACGATGGTTAGTCCTTCTTCTTTGGTCTAACGTTGGCTTATATCTCGTTCTAGTCGAGACGACGTCTTTCAAGCTTATGCCTGTCAACTCCTACGATGTCGAGACTCCTGATAACAAGTCGAGTCGACGACCAAGTCCCGCAGGCGTTCGTATCCCGAATCGTGTCACTGACGATGACTACGATGAGCCTGGTGTTGCTGATGCTCTCATGGGTCTCTCGACTTTCCGTGCAGCCAAACAACCCTCGCCTCGCTACCGGGGACATTCTCAACATGGTTCTATTTCCAGCAATCGTAGTCATACTTCTCCTACCCCTCAACCATCTGTCAACAGCAAACGCCCACTTAGTCCGTCTCCAGATAGTGACAGCAGTCTAAAGAGATCTCGGATGGACGTCGACAAGCCTTCTCCTCCCAACAGTGCAGTTCATCCTAGTGGGAGAAGGACACCACTTCCTTCGACTAGACCATCACCTATTCCCTTCTTAATGCAGCCATCAACTCAGTCTCCTCAACAATCTGATCGCGAACGTGGGTACGCACCTGCAAGTCCAGGCCTTCAAAGCGTAATCCTGCCTCCTCACCCTCGACCCATCGGTGCCAATGGTGGGCCTCAGAGGCGTGATAGCGGGAGTGATCAGCTACCCCCCATTGCTACGTTATCGCCTCAGTCGGACACTAGTGAACGCGAACGCGAACTACGCGAAAAGGAGGAGTTCCAAGAATGGCAGCGCGAGAGACGAAGGATCATGGGTGACAATCCAAGAAGCAGTCCATCGTCTAGCAAGCGCTCGTCGTCTCCTGTTGCGAAGAAAGAAGATGCTTGAAGGCATTATAGCCCTTATAATTTTTTGCTCATGTGTTTACGCCGCTCATATCAACATATTGTCGCATCCATACCTCACACTCAACAGAATTGTTGTTCATGTATATTGAATAATTTAGTTGTATTTACTTATGGCATATAGACTTTTTGAACACACGACGAGACCCACGCGTGGTGGACCCAATGGAAGGAGGCTTTAAGAAGCCGGTCACAAGTCGTGTGCAATTTAGGGAAGGCTCAGGCTGCGATACGGAAATGTCGAAGTTGAAGAAGAGAAGTTGGTGTCAGAACAGCGCCAAGGCCAGTGATTCTCATCGGTCTCGAGCGAAGTGTGCACGAAAGAGGCAGGTGCCATACGGAAAGATGGAAAACTATAGATCGCCTGTTAGGGACACCTAGTTTGACAAGATTGAAAGGGTCGACTTGAATCGAGTGTGCATGTCTAAAGAATGTCCTCGGTGATCGAATATGGAAGGAACGAGCGTGAGTTCACAGTGAGGGTAACGAGCTAATTCTGAATGAATGAGAAATGGTGGCGTAACCCGGACGTGCCTCTGCTTATCTTTGCTTCCGCAGTTCTGCCTTCCAAACCCTAAATTAAACGGGAACCCTCCCCTCCAATGGCGTCGAGCGCCGCTTTTCTGATTGGTTTAGTGGGTCCGGGACTTGCGGAAAGGTAGCCACCACCACCAACAATTCGTTGTCAGGGACGCTTCAATTTCAAGATGAGACTGAATAAGCCGGTCATGATAGACATGTTCAGGTAATTAAACCTGAAGGACATATCATCGCTCGCGTCTGCAAGCCTCGTGGCGATGGGTGGCGTCACAGATACGGGTAGCGAATGACGTTGCAACCAGTGCGGGGAACAGGGAATCGGGCAAAAGGTTCAAAGTCGGAGTTACTGTCTGACGCTGAATGCACGTAGAATGGTTCCAATCGCTTGGTGCTACGAGATTATCGGAGGTAGAGAAAGCAGCGCAAGCTGATGTTCCTTTGAGAAGTAATCTACCGCAGACAAGATCATGATGCATCGGATCAGAGAGGCTTGAGTTGGGTTAACACGTTGAGCCAACACGAAAGAAGCTTTGGAATCTTGGGAGGTGCCGAGTCTGATTCGGTGAGTGAACCAGTGATCGATTCAAGCTACAGAAGCCACCGTCAATGCGTCGTGTCGTGTCCATATGCATAGTGCAGTCTAGCAGACAGCAGACTTGGAATTTTAATAACGGAATGGAACCAAGAATGGAACCAACTTTGATGTTACCAGTCATTTTGATTCACATGAAAATCCTTTTTTCATTCCGTTTATCCACACTGGAGAGATGTGCGTGCTTCCACGGTGACAGTTGCAGGAAACAGACTTGAAGGTCATGTGATTAACTTGCTCCCAGGTCGAACCCTCAATGATTTCATTTGGAATTTGAGACTCAATCTGCACTGTGACCACGCTCAGCATTCACATGCTACATCCGACTCAGGTGTCATATGTCTCGGCCTTGCTTACAGAAACTTGACCCCCTTGGCTGCAATCTCTTACTATTCACATGTTTTTACATCCGACGACTCGGCCTTGCTTGCAAAAACTTGACCCCCTTTGGCCGCAACCTCTTACTAGGGTCCTGTATAAATACTTTCAAGTCTTGATGCAAACTCTATCAGTTCGATGAACAAACAATCATTTCGAACCACAGCACAGCAACCATCGTGGTCCGGATGGCGTTAGCTCGAAAGCTCTACCGGTCCGACTTCATACTATCTCCTGCTTTCAGCCCTGAAAGCCCTAGTTCCTTCTGATCTTTCCGTGTTTCTAACGTGCATCTCGTACTGCGCAGATCATGCGCTTCCTCTCAGACAGATCTCCCTTCACTTTTCCACAGCCCAATTTAGTACCCACCAGTACTGGCGGACCCGCTAACAACTTCTCTAATTTGGCCTGCCTGCCCGCCCTATCTGATATGAATGACAGCTGTCTATTTCCAAGAGCGGGGCGGTTTTGCGGAGAATGATTTTGATGCTGTCAATGTCATTATGTTGCACAGGTATCCGACTTAAGAATCGCCACCAATGCCGTTATAAAGTGTGGCGTTGAGACAAGTTGGTTCCTGATGGAAAAGATAACACCGCAGTGCATGTCAGCTGTTCCACCTCCACTTTAAGGAGCTATCCAAAAGTCTGGTGGAAACTTTCGAATCAGAAACAGACCCAAGTGCGCTACGGTAACGTAGGGCATCCCGTATCACAAAAAATCACAAAAACGCCGTTATAGGCCACCTAGCCGCAATGAATCATAGATGCAAACGGATCTGCGTCCGATGTCTTTCGGAGACATTAAAGCAGTCAAACTAGCGTAAGTCTATATATTAACCTGCGTTTTCACCAACCTAAAATCACCCTGCATTTATTGAATGTTCCTCTGACGTCGTTCTTGCGATACGGTGGCATTCTTTAGCAGCGGCCGGATCCTTTTAGTTGTTGCGTCAATACCTATGTGCCTTTCGGGGCTATCCCTCCGATAGAAACTTGCTGTTCTGTGTTCGCACTCCACCATATCAAGTTCAAGGGTGCTATTTTCAACTCAGCCCAATCCAGCCCAATCTCGCAATAGCAGTAAAATATGAGCTCGGTACCTGTTCAAGTTGTTTGTCAAATGGTTTCTAGTCCCGGTGACCTTCAAGTTGCCACCTGACCTCACTCAAAACGGACCTCCATTGATCCCAACCACACGAGATGCGGCGTCTGGATCTTGAGTCATTTCATTTGCATGTATTGGACGGTAAAGGTTAACGG
This sequence comes from Megacollybia marginata, assembly GCA_003313965.1. Classification (NCBI taxonomy): domain Eukaryota; kingdom Fungi; phylum Basidiomycota; class Agaricomycetes; order Agaricales; family Porotheleaceae; genus Megacollybia; species Megacollybia marginata. Next base: position 15,403 of record QLOY01006007.1, read on the forward strand.
GTTAATGGAATCTTGCTGTTCTAGGATACAGTACTAATATTCTCGAGTGCGAGTCGTCACAATCGTCACAGTCATACACTGTAGGGATGCGGGTCGGTTTCGAAGCGGCAAGAAGTATTAACATCACTCACAGCACTGTACAGATAGGATCAGATATACAGCCGGAAAGTTACGCACGCACCGCAACCCAGATGATCGGCATTTTCCCCCAGAAAGCCCGAGAATTTTCGAACCGGCGGAGCACTTCTTCCAGAAAACATCACACAGGACGGACCGCAGCTCTGTCACGTTGTAAAACGCGATCCTGTTTTCAATTTCGAGGAGACGAGTGCGGACCAGGAGGCTGTCCTGTCGATGAAGCACGGCAGGACAGACTTGCCAAGATACCAAAGTTAAAACGACATTTTTTTTTCAATAAAGTGAACATATAAGGAACCCAGGGGGATTCGACCTCCGTCCCGAGTTTGACGTTTGTCGATATGAAGCGGTGACAGAGGAGTCAAGGAAAGGGGCTTCTGCACGTTGGGGTACCGATGATCAGCAAAGCAACTGCCGACAGAATGGAACAAAGAGAAGGGTACAGATGCATGTCAAATAACGCAAGGCCTTCTTCATTCCAGCGACCTCCTGGTGGCCATCGATGTCGCCCTTGCCGCAGTGTCACCAGAGGATTTCCGGTTCGGCAATGAGAGCACAAGCATCATGATCTCCAAGACCCGAACACATCAGAAAAGCGTGCTGTTCCCAGCCTGATTTCACGGTTTATGAAGCTGACGGCCATTTGTGTCAGTGTCCAGACAAACACGCCTACAGCACGAGAAGATCACTTTACGTTTTCTCCAACAAGTTCTCAAGAATGGCATACATTCAAGTGTATAGATGGAGCAAGGTCCGGGTGTAATGATCTATCCGAGGTCAGTATTCGTAAAGTTCTAAGAAGGCCGCCTCCGTGAGTGCCATCTACAGATTCTACACAAGTACCTTGCTCTAGCTCTGTTGAGAAACGGGGTAAATAACAGATGGTTGTACTCGCTCGCTGTGCTTAATCCACTTTACCCGGGAGTTCAGCAGGACCCTTTGCATTGTTTCCAGCGTAGTATAATGTCCAAACACCTGTCTAGCACCGGCCTAGGTGCTTCGAGTTGGCTTCAAAATTCGTCTTAAAAAAAAAATCATACGCAAACCAGTAAGCGCTAGTAAGCGCTGAGCCTGCTGTGCCAGAAGCTCCTAGGCTGGAGACAGAAGACTGAGGCACTTTGCTTCCGTTCTCTGACAGATGTGAATGTTGGGTTTTCTTAGTTGCGTTCCTCTTCAATTAGTAGTGTAGCTGTAATAATATACCGATTTCAGTTAAAGCCCGTCGCAGGTGGCGTTGAATTAGCGTCGCGTATCTGCCGAATGCTTCGATATCGAGCTCATGGATCAAAATCTCACGAAGTCAGTAACTAGCAGACTAGCACGCGTACGACCGGCGTCGTCGACCATCTTCAAGTTACTACGAGCTGGAGTCACTGAGTGATAGTGGCTTGAGACATGACACAACTTGTATATTTTTCAAATTTGATGCACACGGCCAATAGACACTAGACTGCGAATCGATGAGTGAGTCGGGTTTCACGTGATCGTGACTACCCTTCCACATCGCGTATAGGAACAGTAGCCGTAGCTGACGTATCCGAGTAAACAGACAAGTTTGATTCATTTGCTATTATACGGATTGGGGCAGAGATGGAAAGGACCAAGCATATTGACCATCTGACCATTCAACCATCCAAGATACGTATTACGGAAGAGAAGGATCTTGAAAGGCTGAAGAATATCGACCGTCGGACGGGCTCATTGGTGTGGTGCAGGATAAGGAGGTGAAAGAAGGGGACATTACCACTGAGACTCCAGCCACTGAGTCACACACTTACGAGACGAGCCCAGGGCATTTCAGGCAGTATGACCAAGGATAAGCTGGATGAACTACTGTTTCAACTGCTCAATGAACTAGCTATTAGGGTGCAAGGACTGATCGCGAAGGATCTAGCCCCGAAGAAACAGAACCAAAAAGAAACAAGAGCAAAAAGATTGAAGTTGTCTGACAAGATGGACAAGGTTTACGTGTCAAGTAGGGACAGTACATACCAATATATTATGATAAGATTGACTCCAAGATAATTTTGCCCTTTTCCAAGTCTGGGATAAACCAGAGGGGTATTGCAGGGTATTGCTTCATATTGAAGACATCTCGAGGTAGCCTGGGATGTCTTCATTTTGGATACCGTGGCTTAGGGGTCACCCAGGTCCCACGTCCCTGAGACCAGGTGACCTTTCTCCTGCAGGAATCAATGAGACAGTAATCCGTAACGCGCCGCGATTTCACGTGATCGTGACTGACTCGGCTCCTCACTTCCACCATGCCCGCAGAACGAGCAGGTGTACGTTTCCTGTTTTGCCACTGATTACTTCTCATACAGTCTAGTACACGGTGACTATGTTTGTTGTTGATGTGTCCAAGTCAATGTCGAAGACGCGAATTGTGGAAATGCCGGATGGCTCCACTGGAGAAACGCGGACTGTTGAAATGACCAACCTTCAATGGGCTCTGCAATTTGTCAAACTAAAGATACAGGAGATGGTACATTCTGTCAACTTGACACAGAACAAAAGTATTTACACGTTTTTCGCAGATTTACAATGGGCGCAAAACCGACCAATGCGGCGTTATTGTTTTTGGCTCTGAAGGTCGGATTTCTCCAATTTAACTCTTCATATGGCTGAGGAGCATGTAGAAACCAAGAATGTCATCAACACCGCCGATGGTGGCTATGAATGGGTCCTGGAATATATACCAATAGCACAGCCAAATGGTGCCACACTTGCCAAGATTGATGCCCTCAAGCCTACGAATGAGTACGGAGATCGTGCGTCTACATTGTAGTTTTCGCTACCCTTCTAATTCTAAAATGAAGCTGTCGACGCCCTCATTGTGGCCATTGAAACACAAGCACAGTATCTTAACAAAAAAAACTCTTGGACGC